>CAUYRT010065736.1:0-47857 GCA_963574885.1 Lepilemur ruficaudatus
CCTGCCTGAGCAAGAGTGAGACCCCCTCTCTACTAGAAAAAAAAAGTAGAAAGAAATTAGCTGGACAACTAAAATATATATATATGTATATACATATATATATACACAAAATTAGCCGGGCATGGAGGCGCATGCTTGTAGCCCCAGCTACTTGGGAGGTTGAGGCAGGAGGATCACTTGAGCCCAGGAGTTTGAGGTTGCTTTGAGCTAGGCTGATGCTATACCACTCTAGCCCAGACGACAGAGCGAGACTCTATTTCCAAAAAAATTAAAATCAAAAACAAAAAAAAGAATGTTGTGTTATATAGGTGTATAAGCAGTAAGAATGTAAAATGTTAATAAAGAGCGAGGTATCAATCTCATGGTAATTAAAAGTAGAGAAAGTTTTAAAAAATTAAATGATGAAAAATTAGTTTGTTCAACAATAGGAATTATTTTGAAGAACAGAGTAAGTAATTAAACGTGAAAAGTAGTATGCCTGTGCCCCAAAGAGCTATTGTTTAGTGGATTATATTTATTGATACTTGCCATATCAGAAATTAAAATGGATATACTTAAAAATATATTTCAAGATAACTGTAATAAACTCAATAATTTGTTAACATAATCACATTTTTTTTTGTGAAAAATAGCTATATTTTCCAAAGCAAAAAAGTTATAAAAAGAGTAGTATTGTCTTACACTTTTGCAAATCTCTTTAATGTCTGATTTAGTAGAGGACAGCTGGATTTTCCTATGATTCTACATGCAATCTGTTGCAATATGTTGTTTTGGTTGATATATAGTATATGAATGAAATATGGTCTCATACAGCTACATACATTATAGCTGGAATTGCTAGTAAGAACACGGTAGAATTACTAATAAAAAAATCTCTGAAAGCACACACATTAATATCCTAGATCTATTACCTTAAAGAATTCTAAAAAAACAATACAAAGCAATAAAAACCAAGAATACACAAGCATCCGTTTCATTAGCTACTAAAGTGATGTTATTACATGTTATTTAACCTATGGAAAACTTTACTACACAGTTGTGTGAGAATAAAATTGTAGAAGGCAACTTGTTTTAACCTTGGGGATTTCTTGAAAAAAATTTTAGGGACACTCGTGGTCCCTGGATTATACTGTGAGAACTTTGCCACTGAAAATAAGTACACTGAGAGACATTGGTAGAAGTTCTTTTGAATTTACAGGAGAATCTGGGCACCAATATCAGATGTCTATTGATCTTATGTTAAAAGACTAAGAATTTTAAAGGCTAAAGCAGTATGTAGGTGCTGCTTGTCAAACTTGTCACAGCCAGAAAAAATTCTGTAGGCTTAAGGCTCTTTAAATCCAGATAATATCCAACTAAGTGGTAAAATAGCAATTGTGGATATCATAGCTGCTAAAAAGCTTCTTATGGCACTTGGGCAGAGATCAAGACAAAAGGAATTACTTTTCAAAAGAAGACAGACTAATGGCCAATAAACATATGAAAAAATGCTCAACGTCTCTAATCATCAGGGAAGTACAAATCAAAACCACAATGAGATATCACCTAACTTCAGTGAGAATGGCTTTTATCAAAAAAATCCCAAAACAAATGCTGGCCTGGATGTGGAGAGATAGGAACACTCATACACTGCTGGTGGGACTGCAAACTAGTAAAACCTCTATGGAAAGTAGTATGGTGATACCTCAAAGAGCTAAAAGTAGACCTACCATCTGATCCAGCAATCCCACTACTGGGTATTTATCCAAAGGAAAAAGCGACATTTTATTAAAAATGACACTTGTACCCAAATATTTATAGCAGCACAATTCACAATTGCTAAGATGTGGAAACAACCCAAGTGCCCATCAATACATGAGTGGATTAATTAAATGTGGTATATGTATACTGTGGAGTACTACTCAGCCATAAAAAGTGGTGAACTAATACCTCTTATATGAACCTGGATGGAATTGGAGACCATTCTTCTATGTGAAGTATCACAAGAATGGAAAAACAAACACCACATGTACTCACCATTAAATTGGAACTAATCGAACAACACTTATGTGCACATATGGAAATAAAACTCATTGGAAACCAAACAGGTGTGGGGGGGGAGGAAGGGATGGGTAAATTCACACCTATTGGGTACAATGCACCCTGTTTGGATGATGGGCACACTTATAACTTTGACTCAAACTATACAAAAGCAATCCATGTAACCAAAACGTTTGTACCCCCGTAATACTCTGAAATAAAATTTAAAAAAATTTAAAAAGAAGAATTATTTCTCATAACCAGTTTTTAGTGTAGATAAAATTGGAATATTTTAGAGAAAAAGGCTCATTAAAATACATATCGCAGGAAGGAATACAGGATCACAATGTAGTGTTCTATTAATATTTGGCAGGAATGGATATAGGGACTGGTCATTTTAGATTAAGGAAAAAATAGAACTTAACCTACTTATAAATAGGGGCTTCTGTATTGAGAATTTTTCTTAGTATAACATATATGTGCCTTAATATCAAGTGGTGAGGGTTTTTGATACCTACAAATTCGCAGTTGTTCACCTGAAGCTTGGAGACAGAACAGACCTCGATTTAGTATTTGGTAATGACTGTCAATTCTAATGTTGGATATTTTTGCTCTAACATTTCATTAAGCACCTAACTCATTTATGTTTTTATACTTAGGGATTGAAAGTATATCTATTGTACATATTTATTCAAGTATATTTTAAGTCAATGTTTGTTTTAAATATAACATTTTTTCTAATAGTGTTTATCAAAATTATAATTATTTGATATGACAAAGACACTTGACATTTTCATATTAGCTTGAACTTTCCATTGATATGTCAAGCAAATAAATACTTGTTTTTTCTGAGCAGAAACCAACTGCGCTGCAAATCCATTGATACTAAATTAATTGCAGGGATTTAACATGTAGGGAAACCTTAATTATTCTGAATATACTTATGTTATGATGTGTAGATGATTTGTTTACTGTGTTTAATGTGACTGAGTCAAAATATGTGTAGTTATTTGCATAAAGGGGAGATGTTGCTAATATGTTTCGCATTACTGAATGTTACATATAAAATTAATTTTCCTTGTACGGAATGTGAGAAATTTTTTCATTCCTCTTTTCTGTTTCTTCTCTTCAATTTCTGTGAAAATGTAGATTTAATCTTTTTTATAATATAGGGACAGTAGAACAAATGATAGGAAGCAGCATTGGTTTCTGGCAAGATCTGAAAGTTTGCTTATCAGCTCTCATTCTTAATCATTTACATAACTTTCTACATAACAACAGATTAACGGAAGGATGATTGATCATGACTGTTGACATTTTGACCTCATGTGAAGAGTACCCTTGCTCATATAGTGCTTCAGTGACACTGTCTTTGTTGTTTTTTGTTGAACAGATGCTTATTTACTACCTTGGGACCTTGGCATTTGCTGTTTCCTATTTCTGTAATGTTCTTCCTTAGGGTTCTTTTTAAGATGTACTTCTTTCAGTTCTCAAGTGACACCTTCTCATACCACTTATTACTATCTGAAATGATTTTTTTTCCTTGTTTTCTCTTGTCTCCTCTAACTACGAATAGAATGTAAGCTCCCTGAAGGCTGGAGCATTGTCCTGTTCCTTCTATATCTACTCTCTAGGAATTGGTTGGCACACAGAAGGACCTTAAATATTGTTGTAGGAAACAAGGAAAGAAAGAAAGAAGAGTATATTTAAATACCATCTGTTGAAAACATTCCAAATATGCTTTATTTTCTTATTCTGATTATAATTTAAAATATTTAAAAGTACTTTTAAAAGTATAATACTTTTAAGTACTAAAAAGTATTAAAAATGTTCAATTTTATAGCCCCTAAATAGTGACATTGCTTTGCTCCTTGTTGTGATGGTTAAATTATAAAGCGCATGTGTTTAATTCTCATTAGTTTGTTGGAAAGTCTTCTACTTACATTAATTTTGCTGTTAGTTCATTTTGTCAGTTATTCTCATGTAATTACTTATTTAATTTACATCTTTGGCCAGCAGTTTACAAAGAAACTTCAGTCTTCTTGTTGCTCTGGGTGAGGCTTCTTCTACCTCTATTCAACTGTAGCCTCCCCATGGTCTATAGTGTACCTCTTGCAAGGTCTTTACAGTGCATATATTCTCTGTTACAGATGCTTGGGCCTTAAGCACACTGGTATAATTAGAAGAAATGGAAAAGAAGAGAAGAGTGAAAAGTTTAAAAGAGGAGAGGATTTTAAAATGGTTGAAACAGGGTTCTTAAGTATAAGTTTAATAGATAGGGAGATGTGCAGCCCAGATCCTCCTTCAAGGAAGAATCGCAGCCCAGTTGCTGGAGGACAGTCATCAGAAAGTCTTCAGTTGTCAGCTCCTTCTGAGTCTGTCTCAGCTGCAGAGAGTCTTCTTGCCTAAGGTCACACTCTCCCCAGGGCAGTGATGAGGCTTAGAAAACAGTATTCCAAAATCAAGGCCTTAGAAGCAAAAGTTATCCCCTGACCTTTCCTTGTCTTCCTGCCTCTCAGTCCCATTTTCCCCTGAGGCAAGCCATAGAAACTAGAATCTCTCTTTCTCAAGGTGGACCATAAAAGCCAGAACCCCTTTTCCCAAAAGCCAGCCATAAAACCTAAAATTATTCTATGTAAAAACTGGCCATAAAGTAATTATCTGACCTACCTTGTTTGTAGACCATAAGAGCCCTGTTCCAGAGAGGGCCCTGCCCCACACCCAAAAGGAAGGAATGCATGCTCAGAGAGGCCAAGAAGAATCTAGACAGGACTTGCTGGTGTTTCCCACTCCGTCTGTTGGCATTAGAACATACCCTTTTGTCCAATCATATTTCTACACAGCTGTCCATACTTTGTTAAACCTAAGTGTAAAAATGTGTAATGGCCTGAAAAGGGGTGAAAATGTTTTCTGTCTCTCTGAAACCTCCTCCATTCCTTTTGGGAATTATTAATAAAACCTGCATCCCTGCCTCAGGCCAGTGGTTGTTTGAAAGGGGTAGGGGAGTGTCCTTTGTTCTTTGAACCACAGGAGATGGCCCAAGGGAATTGTCCTGTGGAGGCCACATAAAGATTGTCTTAGCTAAAGGTGGGTTCAATCAGAACCGTCAACTATAGTTGAATAGCAATAGCCTGAAAGCTGAAAACCTCCCCTTTAAAAGCTCTGTATTCCTGCTCAGAGGCAGGATGATGGTACTTTGAGATGGGAGTCTGCCACCCTCCTCATTTGCTCGGAAATCGAAAAAATTCTCTTTCCTTCTCCTCAAACCACTTATCTTCATTCTTCTGATGCATTCTCAGGGGCAAGTGCCAAGCTTTTAGTAACAAATGGATAATTTCCCCTGTATATTTGAGTTTTCATTCTGAAGGCTCCTATGTATACACATTAAAATAAATTTGTCTCTTTTTCTTTCTATTAATCAATTTGCCTCATGTCAGTGACTTTTCAGTGACCTCTATGGGGACAGGAGCATTTGCTGCCTACAGCAGTTATCATCCTGCAACCGAGCAAGACAGGTATAAAGACCCAGCCATTTTGTTCAGACCTGAGACAATTCTGATAAGTGATATACCTCCAGAGATTCCTTCCAGGTTACCTAAGGCTTTGTCGGGCATGTACTGTAATTTGATTTCTCCCTCTGCGCAATCTTGCTTTCTCCCCAATTCCTTTCACGGCGGTTGATCACTAATAAACATCTTACCCAAAACTATCTCAGCATCTGTTTTCAGAGAATCCAGCTTGCAACAGGCAGATGTATGGGCTTACTGCTGTCCTTAAATTTTCTGTAAAATTCTGTGCAAATATTTTTGTGAATTTGTATTTTTCTTAGAAGGTCTACAGCTTTTATATTATTAAAGATAGACTTAAAAATTACAGGTCTTATCAAAGATTTAAGAAGGAAAGGCTTTTGACTTTTTTTTGACTGAGGGTCAAACTAAATACAATTCACCTTTGAACAACATAGGTGTTGGGGTGCTGCCACACCCAAGCCCCGCCCCTTACAGTCAAAAATCCACATATAATTTTTGACTCCTTGAAAACTTAACTTTGTCAATGGAAAAGAAGCCAAATTCTATAAAATAATTTAAAGAGCTTTATTGTGAGCCAAATTTGAGGACCATGGACTGGAGCCACGCCCAAGAAGTCTGCAGTGGTCATATTACAGTTTGCTGTTACACATTTTAGGGAGATGGGAATTACACGTACAATCATAAATTGTTAATAATAAATGGAAGGCAGACTTTGGCCCAAAAAGGTGGGACATCTCAAAGTGGGAGCTTACAGGTTATAGGTGGGTTTAAAGACTTTGTTTTATAATTGGTTAAAGAAATGAAGCTTTGTCTAAAGACTTGGAATGTTTTAAGTTAAGATAAGGAAGTCTGTTCATTAGAGACAAGCCACTGGACATACACCCAGACTTAAGTGATTTGTTATGTAAATTGGGACCTGCAGGTTTGTCTTACGTAGCCTTAGGTCTGTTAATGAGTTACAAAGGCTATCTATAAGAAGAAAGGGGGGCATGATGAGGCATGTGTGACCTCCCTTCTTATGGCCAAAACTCATAGGGTATCGCCTTTGCCAAGAAGGAGTCCATTTAGTCAGGTGGTGGGGGGAGCCTTAAGATTTTATTTTGGTTCCCAACTACTAATAGCCTACTGTTGAGCAGAAGCCTTAATGATAACATGAACCGTTGATTAACATATATTTTGTATGTTATGTGTATTATAATACTGTATTCTTACAATAAAGTAAGCTAGAGAAAAAATTGTTAAGAAAATTGTAAGGAAGAGAAAATATATTTACTATTCATTAAGTGGAAGTAGATCATCATAAAGGTCTTCATCCTTGTTGTTTTCACCTTGAGTAGGCTGAGGAGGAGGAGGAAAAGGAGGAGTAGGTCTTGCTGTCTCAGGGGTGTTAGAAGCAGAAGAGGTGATTAATAGGAGAAAAGACAGGAGAAGGTTGATATTTCCTGATTATTTGATGAGACCTCTAGGGGGAGGGAATTTAAGACAATTTCTTTTGAAAGAAACTTTTTTGGTCTGATAAGGAAATTCCAGAGAGTCTCTGCCTGCACTGGGGTAGAGGACAGGACAAAGCCGGAGTGGCCTTTATTCTGACACAGCTTCTAAGCATGTCAAAGTGCCAGTATTTGGTGATATTGTTTTCTGAGCCCCAACACTAGAAAGCAGCACTTAACTCTTACAAGCAAGGCGAGTGTATTAGTTTTCTGTTGCTGACATAAATTGCCACAAATTTAGTAACTTTAAAACAATAAGCTTTTCTTATCTCATAGTTCTGTAGGTCAGAAATCTGGTATATGTGTCTTGATGAGCTGATTCTCTGCTCCAGGTTTCACAAGGCCAAAATCAAGATATTGCCAGACCGTGTTCCCTTCTGGAGGCTCTAAGCATGAATGTTTCCAGGCTTCCAGGCTCATTCTGCTTGTTGGCTGCGTTCAGTTACTTGCAGTCATAGGACTGAGGTCCCCATATACTTGCTGGCTGTTGGTGAGGGGATGGAGGGTATTTTACCTGTTTAGTCGCTGCTGTGTCTGTAATTGTGTGTGTGTATGTGTTGTGGTTTTTTGTGTGGCAGGGGCGACAGAGTCTTGCTCTGTAGTCTGCGCTAGATTGCAGTGACATCATCATAGCTCACTGCAACCTCAAACTCCTGGGTTCAAGTGATCCTCTTGCCTCAGACTCCCAAGTAGCTGGACACCACCTAATTTTTCTCTTTTTTTGTAGATGGAAGGAGTTGTCTCACTCTTGCTCAGGCTGGTCTTGAACTCCTGGTCTTAAGCAATCCTCCTCTCTCTGCCAAAGTGCTAGGATTATAGGCTTGAGCCTCTATGCCCAGTCTGTGTGTGTTTTAATTGAAAGGTCTGTTGTACCTTTCTATTTCATTGGATTTTGGTGTTGGTTTTGTTTTTTTTTAATCTACTTTTACTTTCTTTGGGTTTATCTATTCCTTTTTAAATATCTTAACATTAACACTTAGCTGATGCATTTACAGCCTTTTTTCTTTTTAAGATGAGTACTTAAGGCTATACATTTTTTCCCAAAACATGTTTGTGTTGTGTCATCCAGATTTTGCTATGTAATGTTTTAATTCTTCATTTCTAAGTGTTTTAGATTTCCCTTGTGATTTCTTTTTGACTCATTAATTATTTGGGAATTGTTTTGAAATGTGGGCTTTGAAAAGTTATCTATTTCTTCTTTAATTGCACATTGTGGTTATAGAACAAGTTCCATGTGATATTGTAACAGAAGAAATGGCTTGAAAAAATGGCAAAAATGTTTTATGTCTCTAAAACATCTTCCACTTCTTGTGGAGAACTAGGACCTCTGTCTCTGCCTCAGGCCAGCAGACGGGAGGGACGGGGGTGGGGGTGGGGGGTGTCCTTTGTTTTTTGTGCCACAGAAGGTGGGATTAATCCAGGTGGAGGTCAGGAGATCTTCTTAGCAGAAGATAGGACAAATCCAGGCAGAAGTTATAAGATTGTCTTAACCAAAGATGGGACCATGGAATTAACCAAAACCTTTAAAAACTCTGTACTTCTCAGAAGCATGATGCTGATACTTTAAGAGGGGAGTCTGCCAGCCTCCTTGTTTACTGGCAAATTAATAAACTTCTCTTTTCTTCACCTCAAACCACCTGTCCTCGTGCTTCTGACATGGCCTTGGGGACAAGTGCCAAATTTTCTGTAACAATATCTGTGCTGAGAAAGTTTTGAATTTTAATTCTTGGTACATGATTATTTTTTGTAATGTATATTTTTTGAATGTATATTTGATAAAAATATACATTCTTTAATTGGTGGATGCAGAAATCCATATATTCCATATGTAATTATATGATCCATGCATGTTTAAGCTTATTGTTTCCTACATATAATTTTTAGTTTTATTTGTATGTTTGACTGGTCAATAATGGAAAAAGGGTATGTTGAAATCTGTGATGCTAGGTTTATCAATTTCTTTTCCAGATTTTTTGGTTTTTTGGTTAATATATTTTAAGACTATCAGGTGCACATACTGTTAGTATTACCCTGTGTCATTGATAATCTGAACTAGGAAAAAGCATTATGTTGTTACCCTTTCTATTGTAGTTGATATCTTTTATTTTAAAGTTTATGTGATAATAATTGCATGTAGTTAAACTTCTTTCTTTTTTGGTTAATATTGACTAGTATATCTTTTTCCTTCTTTCACCTTTTTGTTATTTTTAATTTTTACTTTATTTTTTAGAGACAAGGTGTTGCTATGTTGCCCATTATGGAGTGCAGTGGCTATTCACAGGTATGATCATAGTGCACTGCAGCCTCTATCTTTTGGCTTCAAACAGAAGTCCTCCTGTCTCAGCCTCCCAAGTAGCTGGGACTATAAGTGCTCAGCATCATGCCAGCTTCTTTCACTTTTAAATGTTAGATATCCTTATGCTTTTGATGGGTCTTTCATAATGACCATTAGATGGATTTCTTTCAATTTTATAATCTTTCTCTTTTGATATAATTATGACTTTTGAGTTTTGTTTGTCCCTCTTTTTTTTTTTTCTCTTTTCTTGGCTTTTTTTTTTAAAAAATGACTGGGCCAGATGTGGTAGCTCACACTTGTAACCCTAGCACTATGCAGGGAGCCTGAGGTGGAGGATTGTTAGAGGCCAAGAATTTGAGACTGGCCTGGGCAACATAGCAAGACCCTATCTCCCCCCCACAAAAAAGAGCTGGGCATGGTGGCACATGCCTGTAGTCCTAGCTATTGGGGAGGCCGAGGCAGGAGGATTGCTTTGCTTGAGCCAAGTGGTTCGAAGCTGCAGTGAGCTGTGATCATGCCACTGTATTCCAGCCTGGGGAACAGAGCCCAGACTCTGTTTGAAATTAAAAAAAAAAAAAAAAAAAAAAAATTGAGTGCCTTTTACCCAGAGCCTTACCAACAAAGTTTTCAACTTCTGATTTTTTTTTGCCAGCTTGATTACTAAATAATAGTGTTTTTATCTTACCACTAATTTCCATTTTTTTAGAGTAAAATTGAGGACCTTGTTTAAAAACCATTGCTTTTCTCTTTTCTGTGAAATGTCTGCTCATGTCATATGTACCACACTTCCTTTTTGGGGGAATTCTGTATCTTTTTAGTGATTTATAGAGTTTTTTCTATGTCAGAAACATAAGCCCTTGATCTGTGATAGGAGCTGCAAACATTTTTACGGGATTATGATTTGGGTTTTTATTTTGCTAATTTATGTAATTGAATTTATTGTTTCTTTTAAGACTTCTAAATTCAGTTTTTCTTAAATATTTGATCCACTTACAATTTATCCTCAGACATACTATGGGGTGTGGATCCTCCTTTATATTTTGTAGCTGGCTCTTCATTCAGTGTTCTATACCATTTTCTGATTGTGCCAGCTCTTCCTCATTATTTTGAGATATAACTTTTACCATATGTTAATATCAGATCTAAATTTCTATGTTTATTGTGGTTTACTTGTGTCTATTTTGGTTTACTGTGGAATTGTTCCATTGGTGTACTCTTTTATTCAGGTGATAGTTTAATTACTGAAGGATTAAAATAGTTTTATTCTGAGTTGGGCTATTCTGTCATTCTTCAGTTTTTCAGAGTTTCCTACTTTATTATTATTTTTGTGTATTTTTCAACATTTTACCATCTTGTCTCATCTTAAAGCAAAAATACCCTGAAACCTATTGCTTTGATGTGGGGATTATGTTAAAGTTAAAAATTAGCTTAAGATAAATTGATATCTTGATATTGAGTCTTCCTAACCAAAAGCATGTATGTCCTTTCATTGTTCCTGTTTCAAGTCTTCTGTTAATGCCTTCAGAAGTGTTTTATATTTATTTTCTTATAAGTCTTATACATTTTTAAAGTTTCTCTTTTTTATTGGTTTTGTCAATCAAGATCTTTTTAAGCTGGTTTTAGTTTATGTAAGTGAAAGTTATGGACTTCCATATATTCTTTACCCATCTACCTTACCACATTCTCCTAGTGTGTGTAGTAAGTTTTCAGTTATTTTTTTAAAGCTATGCAATAATGGCAGTTTTAAGTAGTAATGGATTTACCACTTGATTTCCAATATTTATATCTCTAACTTCCTTCATTTTGTTTAATGATATTGGATAGTATTCCAGTATAATGTTAAATATTAGTGGTGATACTGGGCATCTTGGTCTTATTGCTAACTTGGCAATTTAGTAGTATAGTTATGCATTTCACAGTATTCCTCTGACCTTCAAAAAGTAATTTTACAGGCTCTTTTTAGTGAATTTCCACCTCTGGACACTCTTACCACATTATGTGCTTTTCGTCCTACTGCAAGGCAGTTACTTTTGACAGAGATTATAGCCTACATTTATACTTATTCCATACCATGATTGATACTCCATCTTTTCCTTATTAATTTGTAATACCTGCTGACTATATTTTTTTTCCTAATTTCACTGAAAATAAAACGCAATTTTTGTTACCCTTGATTCTACGTGATTTCTACTAGGGAAAAGAAAGCATTCCATAACATTATAAGTTCTAGTCAGAAGTTTCAAAATGAGAGTTGGAAACACCCTGAATTAAACCACAACTCCATTTTTCTTGGTCTTTGTATAGAATTGAAATATAGAGTTTCTCAGATTTGAGTGATCTTACTCTCTTTTTTGGGTTACTGGTTGTTGTAAAACCATCTTACTTAAAGTGAACATTTTGGTGCAAAGCTATTGTAGGTCTCACTAGCGTGTTTCATTTTTGTTTTTTTGCCAAAATTGCCTTTGCATTTTCAAAGCAGTGCTCTATTGTCTTCTAGCTTTCAATGTTGCTATGGTGAAATCTGATGCCATTCTGATTCTTAATCCTCTGTTGGAAACTTACTTGTTTTTTCCTGCAAACGTCTTTAGGATTTTCTTTGTCCTAGTAAAGTCTTGGTATGGTTCTCTTTTCATCCATTTTGCTGGGCACATTGGTGGTGGAATCTCTTTATATGGAGTATCATTTCCTTCAGTTTTGAGAAATTTTTTTGAATCATTTGTTTCTTCCCATTTCTTTTGTTCTCTCTTTTTAAAAAAGAACTGCAGTTATTTGGTATTGGACATTTTGGATTCATTCTGATTATCTTTTTTCTTCTAATTTTATTTTTTGAGAAATTTTAATGTTTGCTGTCACATTTTTAATTTTCAAAGGATTCTTGTTTATTTGCTGATACTTTTTAAGTAGCATATGTTGATACTTTTTTTCTTTTAAATAGCATCTGTTCTTGTCTCATGGATGCAGTATCTTCTCTCATTCCTCTGAGTATATTAATGGTAGATAGATTTTCTCTCACGTTCTTTTCCACTATAAGTCTCTTTTTTTCGCCAAGTTGTCATTTTAAATTTTTGTTTATTTTGGTCTCTGTCTTTCACAGTAATAGTTTTCTTGAAATGTCTGGTAATCTTTGCCTCTTTGCTTATTTTTATGAGTGGGAAATTAAAAGTAGGACTTGTCAATTCTTTGAACCTTGTTACATGACCTGACTGGGCTGTTTTGTAGTGGATTTCCATGATATTGATATCATTAGATAATTTCTTAGACCAGGTTGATTATAGGAACATGTTGTTTCCAAGGTTCCTACCTTCTGGGAGCCAAGAAAGAGGATAAAATAGGAAGTTCCAAAGTTGAATGTGTCAACTTCTATTATTCCTCATTGTTTTCAACATGTTTTTCTAGTCTTCTATTTGTCCTCTTTAGAAAATGGCCCTCTGTTTTCTACCTGGATGAGAAAGAGGGACATTTACCATGATGGACACAGTATGGGAGGGTTTCTTTGAGTCTAGCTGTGTTTCAAACAAGCTTTAAAGCCCGACCTTCACTCCCTCATTCATAGAGATTATAATGCCACCCAATGTGGTGCCTTTTGGGGGTATGGCAGTGTAAATTTGTTTGCTTCTCAACTTTCTTCTGGCTTTCTCCACTGCTGTTTAGGATTAACTTTCTTGGGTTAATCACTGCTCCTCATTCTACTTTCCAGTATTCAAATTTTTTCTCACCCTTGTTTTCTCTTACGTTCTTTTTGTCCTTGAGAGTAGTTTTAGTGGGATTTCAGGAGGAATCAAAAGTTCATGCATGTATTGAGTCCTTTGGTTTTACTAGAAGTTTGACATTTATTTTATTTCATTTTATTTTATTTTTTTCATTTTTTAAAAATTTTATTTTTTTAATTAATTGTTTCCTTTTTTCCTTATCATTTACATTGTGGTTCTAACATATTGTAAATTATAGCTTTTATTCTTTTCTAATTTAGGTGCAAAATTAAGTTTTCTGGTGAGATATTTAGTTAATCAGAACTGAGATATTAAGGGTTACAAAAAGGTTTGCCACATTGGTATTATATACAGGTTGAATATCCATGATTTGAAACTCACAATGCTCCAAAATCCAAAATTTTTTGAGCACTGACATGACGCTGAGAAGAAATACTCATTGGGGCATTTCAGGTTTCTGATTTTTGGATTAGTGATACTCACCTGGTAAGTATAGCACACATATTCCAAAATCCAAAAAAAATCTGAATCCAAAACATTTCGGAACCTAAGCATTTCAAATAAGAGATACTCCACCTGTATAATATTCATTTGAAATATGTAAAGGAAATAATTGCTATTATATGGTATTATATGCAATGTATGAACATAGTGTTGACTTGATGCTTTACTTTTGATACTATTGATTTACTACCTTAGTTTTGATTACTTGTTAGATACCCATGTGCTTTGTGGGAAGCTGGTTCCTTCATTACCTTCAAGCACTAAGTCTGAATTAACCCAAGGCAGTCATGGTTGTATCATCCCCTTTGCCGATGATTTAATAATGAGTGGCCAGTAGTGAGTGGCCTCAAGAGGAAGTTTATTAGGGAAGTTCCCCTCTAATTTTTTTTAAAGAAACATAAGGAAGGGGAAGGCAGTCTCTCTTCTGATCATTAGACATTAAATTAAGTGTTACTTGCAACTAGTGCAGCTACTTTGAAGCTGTTAGGGGATAGAAAGTCATCACACTAAGGATGGCACAGGAAAAACGTGGAAAAAGCCTAGGTCCATGATGATCATGTTGAACCATAAATTAACCCTAGAGCTGCTGTATCTTTGGACTTTTTGTTATGTGAGGTAATAATTCCTCTGATTGGTTTAGAAAACCAATCAAAATAACTATTACTTATAGCTAGCAAAAAAAAAAAAAAAACCCTGAGTAAATAAACATTGTAAGATTCATATTACATAAATATGAAGATTGAAACTGCCAGTTTTTGAGATGTTTGTGATTATTGTTTTTCACTAATATAAGCTGAATTAGAAATTTGTATCATGTTCTTTCATTTTTTATTGCTGTCTTTGTCTATAACTTGTATGGATCTGACATTTTAGTTGTTTGGAAAAACTGGTAATTTTAATCTTTTGTTTGGTATGATTCAGGTTGACCTGACATTTTAATAAATCTGGCTGCTAGGACTGATTAAACAAACATTTTATTTGTTGAAATATGCACATTTTCTTCATGAAATTGGTTTTCTTTTTTTATCTGTGACTTGTCTTGCTAAAGCTTATGAAGCACATGTTTTTGATACCAGTGTTACATTTTTAATTAATATTTTAGATGCAAAAGGTGACAGTTTAAAAGATTGTTTTGTTAGTGGGTTACCCTTAAAAGCAAGCCGCATTTGGTTTTATTTTACAATAGAATTTAATCTTACATGTTTTTTGTTAAAGTAATGTTACCAAAAAATCTCTTATTGAACTATTTGTGGTGAGCTTTTTAAGGATGTTTAAGATTTCACATGCAGTTTAACTGATCACAGATGAAGTTGTAAATTAATACCTCATGAGTGTATTTGACTGCAGGGCATTGTTTGTGAATCAAAACTGCTTTGTTCCTGTAAACTGTGAAAGGAGTTTTAAGCATATGGATTAAAATTGCATGGTGATACCAAAGTACTTATGAAAAGACACTGTAGTTGGATCATTTAAAATGTACTAAAATATTATGAACAGCTATAAAATGTAATAATTCCCTTAAGCTTTTAAGAGTTGTAAGATTTAGTTTTATTTCTTTGTTGGATTTAACCACCTTACTAAGAAATTGTTTTGTTGCTTTTAAAGTTGTGCATAGTAATGAGAATAACCATTGATATAGTATGATGATGAGAACAGCTGAAGTTTCCCAGAAAACATGTATTTTTGCAGAAGTGTTCATGGTTGTGCCAAATGTATACATGAAGTTTTTTTCTAGTTTCTGTATTCCCTTACCAGAACCTTTAGAATGAACAACTGTTCACTGATATCTTCTAGTATAAGATTATTAAATGAGCATTGTTTAATGTTAAATTAGATTTTTATGCTGTTATTTTTGTTTTACAATATATGAAAATCACTGAATGTACAATGTAATTTTCTGGCCGTGACAAACTGTCAGGTATCTATTGAAAAAATATCAGAGAGTAGTCAGGGACTTGTTCCTGAAAACAATGTTCTGGAAAGAAGTTCTAATTTATTGAAGCAAAAGCAAGCTTCAGTTAGCCTTTAGTTACAAGGCACACACTGTATCAGGCTAAGGAAAGATTGTTGGGAAGCTTTTGGAGTTTTCATCTGTCATTCTTTTGGACCTCTGTAAGTTCTTTGAAAATTTTGTTACCTAGTTTACAAATATTCTATTTTCTGCTATTTTATTAGTTCTCATATAGATGATATTTCTAGTATCAGTTTTCACACTTCCTTGAACTCCTATAACTACCTTTATCACCATTCCATTTGAGTAGCCTTCTTTTAAGATCACATTCTGAACCTAGTCCCTACCCAGAACTGCTTTAAACAAAAAATTTTATGTCAGCTCCCCGTTTAGCTTCTTCCTAGTTTCACTTTGTTCTCTTTATCCAGCGTGAGTGGCATGGTCAGTTTTGTCAGCTACATTTTACCATTGCTCTCAATTCTCTTTTCCTTTTGACCCTGCCAGTTTTAAACCTGGGTCAATTTAATTATGTGCCTTACTTCTTGACTGGTTATTGCAATTAACTTATTTTGTCATACTAGACGTTTTCAACCATCTTTGATCTTCACTGTTCAAACCTTCAAAGCAGGTTGTTCACCAGCTCTCATTACCATCTAAAATGGCTCTCAACTATCATTTCTCTTAATACTTTCATGTTTGGTGCTGTTATCATCTTCTCTTGCATAATTGCTATACTATAGCCCTCTCCTCTCTGGCTCCATTTCTATAGTTGTTCCCTCTTCCCAGTTTTCTATCCCGACAATACGTGAGGGTTTGAGTCCCATTTCACCTCCCCACTCTCCTACCCCTACTGTCACATAAATTAACAAAATCTCCCTTTGGTAGTAATTCTCCACTGAGGTGCCAGATCTTCTGGGAATGTGTATTTGGTTTTAAAAACACCCTATGAGTGATTCTCTTCCTTCTGAGATCCTAAAGAGTCTTTTGCAGGACTTCGTCAAATCCATCTTTTACAATGCTATAGGAGTCATCTTTTTGAAGCATTGATTTATTCATTTTACAAATGTATAATGACATTTTTTTATCAAGTACTGGACTAGCTACTAGAGTCAGAAAATGAATGCTAAGGTGCTTGCTTTTTAGAAAAATATTAATGATATAGTACAGCTGTCATTTATTGGAAGTTTTATTAAGTGCTACGTACTTTATTTATCCTTTAATAGTCCTTTAGTATAGATGTTATTAGTCACTGTAGAGGTGAGCAGAGTCTCAGAGACTTCTGAGTATTCACATTGTAATCCAATAAGCAAGTTATCAGAATTTTGATAAATACTTGAAAATACTTGAAAGGGACCTCTGAGAGCGTAGAAGAAGGATATCTAGTTTAGAGTTGGAAGATTAACAGTTAGACTAGGCTTCACAGAGAAGATAATGTCTTAAGCTGAGTCTTTAAAGACAAGTAGGAACTCAGAAAAAGTGATAGATGGGTATGTATGTGGCATGATTATGCTTGTGAATAGTCTTTGCAAAAGTACAGAAACACAGCCCGGTGGGGTGGCTCACACCTGTAATCCTAACACTTTCGAAGGAAGACCGAGGTAGGAGGATCACTTGAACCCAGGAGACTGAGGTTGCAGTGAGCTCTGATGACACCAGTGTACTGTAGTCTGAGCAACAAAGCAAGACCCTGTCTCAAGAAAGGAAAAAAAAAGAAAAAAGACCTGTTAGACTGTTAGAATAGCCCAAATAAGAAATAAGGAGGCCCTGAACCGTGTCACTGAGATTGAAGAGGAGAGAGGTGGAATTGAAGGCTATCTTGGAGGTGTAATCAACAGGCTTAGTGGTTTAAAAGTGAGAGGAGTGATTTCTCAGGTTATAGTCAGGTTGAGAGGGTGGTTGTCAATTGGAGACAAAGGATGTTAATGATAATACATAGTTCATAATGTAGGGCTCTGCAAAAATATTTGTGTACACTACTTCCTAAATGGTCTTCCAGTTTTTCAAATACTTTGGCCTACTGTGGGCATTGAGGTGTTTTAATTTATCAAAGCTTTAGAATGCCTAAGGGGCCCAGGCACATTCTAAGTCCTGAAGAAGGGAACACAGTGGAAATTCTAAGACTTGCCTATCTAGTTGAATCTCTTTAGTTTGAACAGCTTCTGAACTTCCAGTTTTCACATTCTCCAGTACTGAAAACAAACTGATAATCTTGTTAGACACAACAGATTGTCAAGGAAGGAATCATTCATCCTGGTTTATAGACCATGATATTTGAAGTTAACTTGCCCAAGGACAGAAATATGGTTCATTATATAGTCAAAGGCCAGTCAACTTCAGACCTCAGAGCTACCATTTATGCATTGTGGCAAGTGATTTGTATGTATTATCACATTTAATGCTCACAAAAATATTACCATGAAATAGTTACCATTATTATCTCTGTTTTACAGAGTAGAAAACAGAGGCATAGAGACCTGCTTATGATCACATATCTAGGACTTGAATTGAAAAGGCAAGATTTGAATCTAGGTTGTCCCATTTATCTTGAAGCTCAAGATAGAGATCTCAGCTAGAGTTATATATTTATGAATTATCAACATATACATGAGAGTGGGTGAATATGATCACTCAAGATAAATCTCTTGGGTGAGAAGACTAAAGTTAGAGTTTAAAGAAATCTACATTAATGGGCTGGCCAGAAAAACAAGTAATAAAGGGAAATTGAGAATTAATCATTAAAGTGGAAGACATTATGTCCTGTCAGCTAGAGTAGGAGTATAAATGGCAAAACAATCAGTGTTATTGACTGACTGAAAAAGAAAAAATATAGAAACATATATTCTGTATAAATATATTTTGTATAAAACTGGAGTGCAAGATTATTTGCATTAACATAAAGTTATTAGATTTAGAAGTGTATTTTGTAAGTACTCTTTTTTTAGAACTTAAAACCATTCAAATACCATGTTATGTGTCTATTTACATACAGAAACCTGGGGCAAAGACAATATGGCTGTTTTAAGAATTATTAGACATAAATATAAAGCATATTTGAAATATTTGTAAATTAATGGAGAATAAAATTTAATGTGGAAAATTTCGGTTTACATTATTTTGGGGGTATTCCTAAAATAAAATTCAATATTGAAATTGTTAAATGAATGTGTAGTACCATGAAACACGACTGATAGAAAATATATGGAAATGAGACAAGATCGTTGCTTATTGGAATCTTAAATGATATTTTTAGTAGAGATCATGTGCATATATGTGGTGGTTAAAAAAAAAGTGACCATAAGATTTTAAAACTTAACTATACAGTCATTTATCTTAAAGTCTTTTTTTTTTTGCCAAAATTTATAAACTAATAAAATATTTTGGTGAAGTTGAACTATGGTAGAGGTATCTTTTTTACATACCTTTGGAATGGAATCTTGATAACTATTTATTGTAGTAGAAAATCGGATCTGAAATGGGTAACATTGTTACTTTGCTTTTCTTTCTTAATATTCGTGGAAGGTTTTTTGCCTTAAATTATTTTCAGAGATTATTTATATGAAAAATAAGTAATGTTTTATAATCCTGTGTTGCAGCTGATTTAGGGAGTGGGTGGATACTTTGAAAATTATGTCGATAGATAGGAAATGAAAATATCAGAATGAAGCAGCTCACTTCAGAATTTATTCTTAACATTGTTGAATTGAGCCATACATAGTATTTGTGGCATAAAGCCTGAATTAAGATTTTTTTTTTTTCCTGAGACAGAGAGTCTCACTCTGTTGCCCGGGCTACAGTGCTGTGGCGTCAGCCTAGCTCACAGCAACCTCAAACTCCTGGGCTCAAGCAATCCTTCTGCCTCAGCCTCCCGAGTAGCTGGGACTACAGGCATGCGCCACCATGCCCGTCTAATTTTTTCTATATATTTTTAGTTGGCCAATTAATTTCTTTCTATTTTTAGTAGAGACGGGGTCTCGTTCTTGCTCAGGCTGGTTTCGAACTCCTGACCTTGAGCAATCCACCCGCCTCAGCCTCCCAGAGTGCTAGGATTACAGGCATGAGCCACCGCGACCGGCCAAAACTAAAGATTTTTACAGGTATTTTTTATTGTATCTCTGGAATTCATTAATCATTTCCCCCTTGCAATGATTTCCATTTAGGGCCTGCATGGATCTGGGAAAGATGACCCAACCCTCTGGCTTATGAACTAAGCTAAACAATTGACATGTCTGCATCCCTGGGCACAGAGGTAGTCTGAGTTAGGGTGAATGTCAGGACTTTCACTGACTATATCTGGACAAGGAAACTCTCTTTCCAGCTAGACAAGAAACAGAAAGTACATAGGTTTAGGTACTTTTAGCAACTATCTTAGAACCACACAGGAGCCAACAAAAGGGTTGAACATTCAAATTCACGCCTTATCTGATGCCAACCCAACCTCTGGATGGTTCAGTTACATATCCCAATAAATTCTCTTTAATTAAGCCAGTCTAAGGAGATTTTCTTTTAATTACTTTTGTAAGTCATATGTTAAACACACATGGGATGTAATTTAAGTATAATATTATGTTGTTTTCTATATACATATTATTTAGCAGGTGAAAAATTTCCCTCATGACACTGTGTGAAAACTCCAGAAGCACTTCTGATTCCTCTGCTCACACTCAAGTAATAGAAAGTCCTATAATCATTTTAAGTTATAAAACATAGCCTCACTTCAGAAATGTAAAGTCTTAAAAGTTCAAGTTAGTAAGCAATCCTTCAACAAACTTTGTTCAAAGGGAAGCCTTCTTCTTCTCTTTAGCCTATAGCCACCTGCCTTCTCCACTCACCTCCTACCTCATTAGTGGCCTTCACTGCCCCATCTGGGTCACAGTAGTGGGAGGAAAGCAGGTCAAGGGGTTGAATAGAATGGCTTTGATTTGGCTGGTGCTTGGTAAGGCAGTATTCTAGCTTCCCACTTTCTGCGCCAGACCTATGTTGAAAGCCAATCCTTTTCGTTTTTTGGTGTTTTTTTTTTTTTTTATGTGGACAGACCCATGGGCTCTTCAGAAGCCCCTTGGACCTCTCTTACCACAGCTTCCATACCTCTGCAACACGTAAAAGGCACATTTTCTTTGGCTGGCCCTTCTCCATTCCCCATCAGCTTTGCTTTTACTGGCAACCTTCACCACCAGGAGCTTACCTTTGGGATTCACTCATCCTGTGATAGGAGGCTTATTGACCATATTAGAAATAATATTTGGCTGGGCATAGCGGCTCACACCTGTAATCCTAGCACTTTGGGAGTCTGAGATGGGGGAATCGCTTAAAGCCAGGAATTCAAGACCAGCTTGAACAAAGTGAGACTCTGCCTTTACAAAAAATAGAAAAATTAGCCAGGCTTGGTGGCTCATACCTGTAGTGCCAGCTACTCAGGAGGCTGAGGCAGGAGGATGGCTTGAGCTCAGGAGTTTGAGGTTGCAGTGAGCTATGATGATGCCACTGCATTCTAGCCCGGGCCACAGAGAGAGACACTGTCTCAAACAAACAAACAAATGAAAAAAACACAGAAAGAAAATGAAATATTTAATCTTGTAAATATGAAAAGTATGAAAACACAAGTATGAAAAGTTGTAAGCATAGAAACTCATATTTGGAAACATTCATTTGCAACCCATTTGTACTTTTCTAAAAAAATCAAAAGCCATCAAACATCACAGCAAGTCCAAGTGGCCTGAACACTAGTTAGAAAAATAAATTGAACAAACAAAAGAAAACTATGAGGAAACAAATAACTACAACTAAAAATAATAGACCACACTGCTTAAAGGCTCACGAAATGTGGCAAATCTGCTCCCATGGCTCACCCAAATTAGCAATATATAAAAAACTCTTGGTTGGGAATATTTGCTTTTTAACCAGACTGTAGTTTCAATTTGCTTTTAATGAAATCCCCGGCATCATCTGTGGACCAAGGATGTGTGACCTGACAGCTTCCTTCTTATGCTTTCCCGGACTTCACAAAGCTCCAGTTGGACCTCTGCTTCGATTTCCTTTGCAGCTTTCCCCTTTCTAGAGATGTGCCTTCCTCTGAGCTGCTATTTGCACAAGTAGTTTTGGAAGCCCTAGTCATTCTCCCAAACTCCTGCTGCTGTTTATAGCAAACTCTCTCAGCCAAATGTTATCATTCTGCCTCAAATTTCCCCAGTCCAACAGCCACAATGTCAATTTTTTTTTTTTGGTTCTACTTAGGTATCAGATGGTCCCTCTTTGAGGTCCCTGAACTCCTTCTGGGCACCAAGTGTGTAACACCTTGGCTCACATCCATTCTCACATTTAATGGCTTTCAGCATGGAATCTAGAACTTAAAACTTTTCTTGGGGGGGGCATGCACACAAAAATGCTCCTATTTTGCTGTTCCTCTTGTGATATTGAGGCAGAAGTAAGCCAAGTGTGGTTAATATTCTTAATTATTTGTCATATAAATTCATAATAAATACCAAGTAAAACATTCATCCCTTTACCTTCCAATTTCAGCTAGTTCGAATGATAGAATGGAAAGTGTATACTCAGATCTTCCATGGGTGATGTTTTTCTGATCACAAATCAGCATAATTTGCCTGACCAAAGGAGTAGGCAGAAAAGAGAATTAAGTGCTTGCTTTCCCCAGGGACTTCATAGTATTCTTAGAAATGCTCTTGATTTAGATCTCATTACTGCCCTGTAACTTTGCAGACCACCTAGTTCTTCTGTTCCATCTCCCCAGGAGAAGCCTGCTCAAAGAAATACCCATAAAATTCATGGGCATTCTGAAGCCATCTTTTTCCTCTCCCCCATTACCCAAGCATCAGCATCTACTGTTTCTTGGCAGATTTCACAAAGGGCTGCACACCAGGAGAGGAAAAGGTAATGATGTGTGTTTGTCTTATGGGTGCACTCACATTTCAAACTTGTCTGCTATTCCAATAAATGAAAGGATTTGTTAAACCATAACAAAAGCTAAATAAAAAGAAACGTTATGCTGTAAAATGAATAAAAACTGTCATTAGGTGTAACCTAAACAGTCTGTGTGTGGTTTCTCAGAATGACAAGTAAACAATAAACACTAAGTGTTGTCAAGTAGCTTCAACAAAAAGTGTTTCCATGCATGTGCAAATAGGGAGATGTACTGTAGCAAGCACCAAATCACAGAAGCTTTGTGGGCAATCACACTGGCAGCCCATAGAAAGTTCTCCACCTGCCAGGGTGGCTTTATTTTCCTCCTTCAGTCAGAGTGACAGAAATTTTCTCTCTAATTGAATATCCAATGGCCCTTTACTCTTATTTTGACTGCTTATTTAATAAAGCATTTGAAAAAAACTGTTGAAAGAACTAGTCATCTTTTAGATTATTTCAGTGGCGGAACTTTTCTAAAGTCAAAAATGCGGTACCAGCATGTATAGTAGGTCACTAAATATGAAATGTCCGATTTTGAATCAAAAGTGTAGTTTACTATACCTCAAACAAGAAGCAGTACAATTAATCAAAGTATGAGCCTAAACTATGGACACAGTTTTGCCATCTTAACGGTAGCTTGTTTATGCCATAGCAAAGAAGCCTGGAGAGCAAGCAGTGATGAAATCGTGAAAGGCATTTTCCATAGCTTGTTGAGAATATTTTTCCTTTCAAGAAGAGGTCCAAAGCCTGGAAGAAGTGGTAGTTAGTTGGTGCAAAGTCTGATGAATATGGTGGATGACAGAGTTTCCAAGTCCAATTTCTATAGTTTGATCACCATTGTTTGTGCAACATGTGGTTGGGCAACATTTTGCTAGAAGATTGACCTGTCTCTATTGATCAATATTGGCTGTTTAATCACAAACATCCTCATCATTTCATCCAATAGGTTGCAGTAGACAACTGTTGTAATCAACTGACCAGGTTTCATGAAGCTGTAGTGGATAATATCAGTGCTGGACCACCAAATAGAAACCATTAGCTTTTTTAATGAATATTGTATTGTGTTTTGGCACTTCATCTTTATCCAACTATTGTGCTGAACACTTGCAATTGTCAAAAAGAATCCAGTTTTCATCACATGTCACAATACAGTTTACAAACGGTTCACCTTTATGTCGTGACAGCAAAGAAAGGCAAGCTTCAAGACGATTTCTCTTCTGATGCTCATTTAATTCATGCGGAATTCATCTATCCAGCTTCTTTACCTTGCAAATTTGTTTCAAATAGTCCAATATTGTGGAAATAGTAACATCAAATCTTGCTGCAAATTCACACACAGGCTGAGATGGATTCGCTTCCACTGCAGCTT
Source organism: Lepilemur ruficaudatus (assembly GCA_963574885.1). Taxonomy (NCBI): domain Eukaryota; kingdom Metazoa; phylum Chordata; class Mammalia; order Primates; family Lepilemuridae; genus Lepilemur; species Lepilemur ruficaudatus. Next base: position 23,785 of record CAUYRT010065736.1, read on the forward strand.
TCAGCTCATCATTATCCACCTTGGTCTCAGGTCGCCCACGTAGCTCATTGTCAAGATTAAAATCACCAAAACAGAATTTCTCAAACCATCAATGTACTGTGTGTTCATTAGCCACATCCTTCCCAAACACTTTGTTGATATTTCGTGCTTTCTGTGCTTCATAGGTTCGACGGTGGAACACATATTTTAAAACAACACAAATGTTTTATCCATGGTTTCACAAAAATTACTCTAAAAAAATTTGAAAGATAATCACAAGCCAAAATGTGTATTTGAAAGACTGAGCATGTACCTTCACAATAAAAATAAAACAAGGAATGTCAAAATGAAATACCACAGATATCACCTGTCAAACTTAGTACTTAAGGAAATCAGACTTTTCATACTTAATAACCTAAGAGCATGTATTCATAAAGAAAATGGAATTCTTTTTTCACTCTATAATGACAGGATCATGCAAAAATAAACATCGGGATTATTTGCTTATTTTTTCCTTTTCTTAAGTCAGAAACCTCAAATTCCAATGCCTACCAGGACCATGCAATTGACATACATGAATGAAGCCAAAAGCCAGCTGTGTGTAAGATAGGTGTAAGACAAAGTGTAGAAAGGTGGAGACTTAGGACAGTTGGGAGTGTACACCTGTCCAAAGGCTACATCCATTTTCCCACCTTTAAAACCTGGTACTGCCAGAATAAAACATATCTCCCGGCTGAATTCAGCCCCCAGGCTAGATATAGCAGACCATTTTTACTTCAATATAATTATATAAAAACTAGTCAGAAGAGCTTAAGAAAGCCAATATTCTACCAGCTAGAGTCTTAATTAAAAGTCCAACTCAGGTATGTCATAAGGGAGATGAAAGATCTTCCTATTCTCCTCTCCTCCTCAAATAAAGACTAATCACCCATAAAATCACCAAGTGTTTTGATAACAAAGCCACATATTTGAACAATTATGTTCTCATTTATTTGTGACCTTTACAGTAACTCTGATTATATGTTGCAGCTATGTACTAGTCATTTTGATTCATAAAACAGACCTTTGCAAAAGAATACCAAAATAATAATAATGTGTATACATTGTGCACTTTAAGCATCTTTCAGCTGAGGCTCATAAGAAAGTTTTTCAACTTCATGTTATAGTGAATGTAATATTCATTTGATCCACTGGGAATCAAGTATGAAATAATGTCTTTGTCAAAATCTAAGTATGCTGCATTGACTTTAACTGTTTACACTGATCTTAGCACTGAGTAACCAGCAAATATCCTCAGTGTCCATGTCTATAGAGATATATTTTTAAATGAAGAAGTAGAGAATACAATGCACTGGTTTTTTATAATGGGTCACAAGCTAGACATGTATTTTATCTCTTTTCATTATTGTAATAGTTTTATAACAATGATTATTATCCTACATTGACAAGGAGGCTGAGGCTCAGGGATGTCAAACAATTTGTAGGGAAGGCTCTTAACCTCAACCTCAGCCATGCTGGTTTTTATTGTCTTTAAACTATATTCATTCCCTGAGTGTAACTGAATGGGGAAAAACTGAAAGCATTCCCACTTAGAACTGGAACAAGGCAAGGTTGCCCACTATCTCCACTTCTATTCAACATAGTGCTGGAAGTCCTTGCTATAGCAATCAGACAAGAGAGTGTAATTAAGGTCGTCCAAATGGGGACAGAAGAGAACAAACTCTCACTCTTTGCTGATAATATGATATCTAGAAAACCCCAAGGATTCAACCAAGAGACTCCTTGAATTGATAAATGAATTCAGTAAAGTCTTAGGATACAAAATCAATACACACAAATCAGAGGCATTCAGTAACTTTTTGTATTCCTTCTAATGTGGTGATAATAACAATAAATAATTTTATGAGCACTTAGAATTTAAACCTCTTAGAACAATGCCTGGTATATAGTGAATTGCTATTAAATGTTTGTTACTATTACTGATAATAACATCTGTGTGACTTTATGCAAGTTATTCAAACTTTCTAAGATTCCATTTTTTATCAGAAAATTAGAATAAAAGTGCTTCTTCATAGGTGTGTTGTGATTTCTAGCTGATATAATCTATGTAAAGCAGAGTTTTTTTCAAACACACTCATTTAGACAGTGCACCCGGTAAGTGATGCATTTCCCATGCAAACCCCAAACCTTGACCTCCTCATCTCCAAGGGTTTTGGCCTCTACATCAACTCATCAGCTTTCTTCCAAACTCATGCCCTGGAGCTTGTCAACACCTGGAAGAGAGAGACCTCTGAAGTTTTAGGTTCTAACATCCCTACTCTCTAACTACAGCTTTCCTTGTCCCATCATTGCTCTGTTTGCTAAAACCTTGACTTTAGATCTAGTTGTCAGCCTTCCTCTTCTCACATTTAAGCAGCCAAGTTCTCATGGGGAAGGTCATAAATGGCAAAGGTTGATGCTGCCAGAAAGTCACAATTTCCAACTAATTGAAACACTGGGCATGTGCAGTAAAAAAGACAGAAATTTCCTCTCCTTTAAGCTCTCAGTCTGAGGCTACCGTTTAACCCCAAGAGATGCAAGCTACCATGTCTCATGCCTCCCCACCCCTGCCAGCCCCATATTGCAGCAGCGCTTTTCCAGGTAACATGGTGGAGAAGACTGGTCTTTCTTTTCTCACTCAACTCCTACTGCTAGAGTGGAAACTCTAACCCAGATAGCCACTCTCTTGCCCACTGTGCACTTATACAGTGAGGTGCCACTCTAGGTCCCTGCTTTCAGCTCCAGTGCAGTGGTAGTGGTACAGGTGTTCTGGCTAGGGCAAAAGGCAAGCCATATTGATTAAGACTTCTGCAGTTCTTCCTGAGGGTGCCATCTTCATTTAGACGAGAGAGTGAAGAATTCTATACCTAAAAATGTTGTTGAAAATAATGACAATCTTGGTGGAAAGCAATTAAAGGAGACCGGTATCTGTGATACAAGCAAGATGGTAGAGAAGTTGAATGGAGAGAACCAGAGAAAGAGATAGCCAAGAACAATCCCCCTAAGATCATAGTCAACTCTGGAAGTCAGGACATCTGTGTACATGTGTTAGGCTATACCTACTCAGGAATAATCACAGCAAAACATGGGGAAGACTTGAAAACATTCCCAAGCCACACACAGAATCACTCTAGATTTAATGACACATATTGACTGAAAGTAAAAGGATTGAAAAGTCATATCATTCAAACAATAACCATAAACAAATTTGAATAGCTATACTAATATCAGACAAAACAGACTTAAAACAAAATAACAAGTACTAGAGATAAAAAGAGACATTTCATAATAACAAAAGAGTCAATCCGTCAGGAAGATATAAGAATTATAAACACATAGGCACATAACAAGAGAACCCTCAAATACATGAAACAAATAAGTGAAAGAATTGAAGGAAGAAATAGACAAATCAACAATAATATTTGGAGATATCAATACCCCACTTTTAATAAAAGCTAGAACAAGTGGGCAAAAGATCAAAAAGAAAACAGAAGGCTTGAACAACAGTATAAAGCAACTAGACCTGACAAACATCTATAGAGCACTCCACCTGATAGTAACAGAATGTACGTTCTTCTCAAGTGCACAAAACAATTAATCTTTTACCTTAAGAAGCTATAAAAAGAGAGCTTATTAAACACAGAGCAAGAAAAAAGAAGGAAATCATAAACTCTAGAGTAGAACTAAACTATATGTAGTTTTAAAAGACAATAGAGAAAAAGCAACAGAACCAAAACCTTGCTCTTTGAATAGATCAACAAAATTGATTAATTGTCAGCTAAATTGATAAGAGATAGATTCAAATTACTAAGATCAGGGGATATCACTACAGAATTGATAGAAACAAAAAGGATTATAATTTTACGCCAACAGATTCAATAATTAAACTGCAATGGATAAATTCCTAGAAAGACACAAATTACTGAAACACATTCAAAAAGAAAGTCTAATTAGACCTATAACAAGTAGAGAGATTGAATTAGTCACTTAAAATCTTCTCACAAAGAAAACACCAGGACCAGATGGCTTTTTTGGTAAAATCCACCAAGGATTCAAAGAAAAATTAATATCAATCTTTCACAAAATCTTCTAACAAAAAGGAGAGAGAGCTTTTCAAATTATTTTATGAAGCCAGCATTACCCTGACAACAAAACCACAAAAGATACACAAGAAAAGAGAACCACAGATCAATATCCCTTACAAATATAGATGCAAAAATCCTCCACAAAATCCTAGCAAACTGATTCCAGAAATATGTAAAACTTATTATATACCATAACTAAGTGGAATTTATCCCAGGAATGTAGTATTGGTTTAATATCCCAAAATCAATTAATCTAATAAGCCATAGGAACATATCAATAGATTCAGAAAAAGCATATGACAAAATCCAAAACACATTAATAGTAAAAACACATAAAAAATAGAAAGTAACTTCCTCAGTGTGAGAAAAGGCACCTATAAAACCCCACTATTGATACCACGGTAAATGGTAAAAGTCTAATGCTTTTCCTTAAGATAGGGAGCACAGAAGGATGTCACTCTCAACATTTCTATTTAACATTGTACTAGAGTTTCTAGCTATGGCATTTATGCAAGAAAATATTAAAAAGCATTCAAATTAGAAAAAAATACAACTTTCTCTATTTGTAGATGATATGGTCTTCGATATAGAAAATTTTAAGGAGCACACCGCCACACACACCCTATTAGAACTGAAAACAACTTACAGCATGATGATAGGATACCAAAGCAATATGCAAAAATCAACTGTATTTCTATACTCTTATAATAAACATTTTGAGAATGAAATTAAGAAAACAATTCCATTTATAATAGCACCAAAAAGAATAAAATATGTAGGTATAAGTTTATCAAAATAAGTGAAGAACTGATATACTGAAGGCTACAAAACATTGTTGAAAGAAACTAAAATCATTCTGACAACTAGAAAGGTGTCCCAATATCAAAAAATTAATATTAAGATATCAGTACTGCCCAAATTGATCAACAAATTTATTGCAATTTTCATTAAAATCTAGCTCTTTTTTGCAAAAATTGACAAATTAATTTTAAAAATGTATATAGAATTTGAGGAACCTAGAATAGCAAAAAAAAAATCTTGGAAAGGAAGAACACAGTTGGAGGACTCATATTTTTCTAATTTCAAAACTTACTACAAAGTTATAGTAATCAAGACATTGTAGTGATAGCATAAGGATAAATATATAAATCAATGGAACAGAACTGGGAGTCCATAAAAAAGCTTGCTCTTTTATAGTCAATTGATTTTTGACAAAGGTGCCATAAAAATTCAATGAAGGAAAAATTGTCTTTTAAATAAATGGGACAATGTAAATGATGGGGCAATTGGATATGCACTAACAAAAGAATTACTGCACCCCTACCTACCACCATATGCAAAAGTTAACTCAAAATGGATCAAAGACCTAAATGTTATAGCTAAACTACGAAACTCTTAGAAGAAAACATAGGAGTACATCTTCATGAAGACAGACAATAAACAAGTTTTAATGATGATGTGGAAATAATGGAAGGCTGTGCATTATGCATTATGGTGATAATGTAAAATGGTACAACCACTTTGAAAAATAGTTTTGCAGTTCCTCAAAACATTAGACATAGCTGGGCATGGTGGCTCACGACTGTAATCCCAGCACTTTGGAGACTGAGGTGGGAGGATCAGTTGTGGCCAAGAGGACGAGACTAGCCTGGACAACATATTGAGACTCCATCTATACTAAAAAAAAAAAAAAAAAAAAAAAAAAACTGGCCAGGTGCTGTGTCACGTGTCTGTATTCCTAACTACTCGGAAGCTGAGGCAAAAGGATCGCTTGAGCTCAGGAGTTTGAGATTTCACTGAGCTATAATTGCCACTGTATTCCAACTTAGGCAACAGAGTGAGACTCTGAAAAAAAAAAGAAAGAAAGAAAGAGAAAACACTAAACAGAGAGTTTTCATATATCCAGCCACTGCACTCCTAAGTATATACTCAAGATAAATGAAAACATGTTTATAAAAAAATTGTACACAAATGTTCATAACATAACAACATTGTTTATAATAACTAAAAAGTGGAAACAACCTAAATTCCATCAAATGTTGAATGAACAAAAAAAAATGTGGTATATCCATATAATAGAATAGTATTCGGTAATGAAAAGGAATAAAGTACTCTTTGGTTTAAAACAACATAAATTTATTATCTACAGTCAGTAGGTCAGAAGTCTGTAAGCTAGAATCAGGACTGTAAGAAAAGCTGCCTTCCCCTCTGAGGGCTTTAGGGTAAAGTCTATTTCTATGCCTTTTACAGATTCTAAAAGCCACTCACGTTCCTTGGCTCATGGCCCACTCCCACCATTTTTAGAGCCAGCAATGCAATATAGCATCTCTCTAACTCTGCTTCCTTTATCACATCTCTTTCTCTGAGTACAGGAAGGAAGGATTCTCTGCTTTTAAGGAATTGTGCGATTAGATTAACTCCACCCAGAGAATCCAAGGTAACCTCTTCATCTCAGGGTCCTTAATTTAATCACGTCTGTAAAGTCCTTTTTGTCATATAACCTAACAGAGTCACAGGTTACAAGAATTAGAGCCTAGTTATCTTTGTAGGGGACTGTTATTCTGCCCACTGTATTGCCAGTTACAGCTCTGTGCTTCTGGAGATTCTTTGGCTGGGCCCCCAAATTTTGGAATAACTTCTTAAATGCAGTTGACTACCAAAAAGCTTTGTATGCAATACAAAAGGGAAGAGCATCAAAGAGCCCTGGAGGCAAATGTTTGTCTCTAAGTACCTCACTTAACAGAGTTAAACGTTCTCTTACAAGTTAATTGAGAACTCTACTCCAGGTTGGTATAAAATGCCATAAAATAATTTTGTCCTCAAATGAGCCTCTGAATTGCAGGAATGCTCAGAACACAAATATAACCCGAAGCAGGTTTCTGGAACTAGGTGTGATATAATTCAGTAACCTAAAGTTTCCCTTTGGCTTAAACAGGAGAATCATGGCTCATCTGGCTATGAGTACACCTGACAGTAATTGGTTATCTCTGCATCAGTACCTTTTATGTGTCCTCTGAGTCTGACTGTAAGTGAGATATCTATCAGACAAAATTATATTGATTCCTAAATCATGTTCTTTACTTTTTAGTATTTTTGTTGTAGATGTTAGCTCTAAGAAGTAGCCAAGGACACTAGAAACACAATGTGAGAATAGAGCTCCATGAAGTAAGAACAATAGGATTACTTTCCATTATTCTTGGAGATTATTCTTTTGTCAACCCACTTCAGTCGTTTTTTTGGTCAACATATCCTCACATGTAAAAGAATGAAACATAACCTCATGAAATGCAAGTTAGAAATTCATGAAACGAGTGCTTTTAGAAACATCAAGAGTATGGTATTTAATAGACATATGTGGCCACTCTCTTCCCTTCAGCAATTTTTTTCATCTGTAGGCAAGGCTTGAAACTCCCATCTCTGCTCCCCTCTATTTCACTATTATAATTTTTCATCATTCATTTAAATTCAGGGCCATTATTGGTAAGCAAACATAGATGTCCTAAAAAGTTCACAAGTACCATAAATCCCTGGGTGATTGGTTGAGTGTGGTAATGTCCTGCTTTATGTTCATTCTATTTCCCATTAAAATGAAGTAAAACAAAGTTGTGTTCTGTCATCGAGCACCTAGTCTATAAGTGAAAGAAGGAAATAGCAGTGTGCAAGGCATATTTAGTGGATATGAGCAACTAGAGTAGAGATTGCATATAAAGGATGGAGGCAATAATATTCTAAAGGGAGATTTAGGCCATATTATAAACAGCCTTGATTTCCAGGGTCAGGAATATAGAGTTTATTTTTTAATCAGTGTGTTCATTAGAATTACATCTTTGAGATCTTAAAAAATGTGAATACTGGCAGGGTTGATAATTAGCTGATAGGTAGGGTCATGCTGGTTTTTTGGAGCCATTGTCCATGCAGATTAGTCAGCAAAATGGTTCTGATTGGTTAGTGTTTCTGTCATGTCATTGATCAAAATCTTTGACTGTCAGCCCTCAATGCCTGACTCTGTGTCCAGAGAGTCTGTTTCATTTGATCCTGATGAGGCTTGGGCACAGGAGGCTCTAAAAACTCCTCAGGTAGTACTAATGCGAAACACTATTATTGATGATTGAAAGCTAGCAAAGATTTTCCAATAGGAGTGACATGATAAATACATCATTTTAAAGGTATAATTAACCTGAAATGTATTGAAGAGGTAAAGAAATTGAGGCTAGGTAGTTATTCATTCATAAATTCAACAAGTAATTATTGTGTATCTCTGGGCACTGAGCTACAATGCCAATCTAGTTGAAGACATGGGAGAGGTAGAGTCAAAAGGAAGGGATGGACTTTGCAGATATTAAAGATGAAACATACAATACTACATGACTGAATGGATATGGAGTCAGGAAAGCACAGGACCTAAGGAAACTCTGAAGTTTGTTTCGTAATGAATGGGAGTGATAATGGTAAGAAAATTAAGAGTCAGAGATAATTTCAGGGACATGATGAATTCAGTTTAAAACACATCAGACTTGAGGTATAGGGAGATTATAAGGAAGAAATGTCTAGCAGGTTTTTGGAGGACAGCTAGTTGGAATTTTGAAATAATTTTGAAGACTGAGGTGAAGATTATAGAGTCTTTTGGGAAGAAATAGTAACTGAAACTACTAGAGTGACTGAGATGAAATCTGAGGCATTATAGAGAAAATAAAATGGAGGGCTAAGAACTAAGGTCTGGAAAAATGAAAGAAGTCACGAAAGGAGAATGTAGATAGGAAGAGAAGAGAGATTTTCACATTTTAAGAAAAGTCAACAGAAATTCCATTGAAAAGACCATCATGTATTCCTAAAAGGAACCTCAGATTTATTTCAAAACTCATATGGTTGCATCAGGAGTCAAGCAGCCACATGTGATCTATACTCAATATTAAATATAAAGATATCATCACCAAAGGCTAGTTTTTATTATGCAGCCTTACTGGCAACAAAATGACACTGCCTGTAATTCAATTCTTCTTGGCTAAATATGCACTGAAAAGTTGACAAGTTAGTCAAAGATAACTATTGGACAACAAACAAAATTTGTATAAAGTTAATATAAATTTGGCATAATTGGCATAAACTGTGAATAACCAAGAAATAAGAATACCTGCCAACTAGCCTGGCATCAAAATTCAAAAAATGATATCACTGTTTTTTTTTTATCAAGGTCTAACAGCCTACCATATGTCTAAAATGCTGAGTCGCAAATGATAATAGAGTTTTATAATAACGGTTATTCACAGAAATTAGGGAACAATATACTTGCCTATTGAATTTCTAAATCCACCTAGATTAACAAATCTGGAGACTGAACCACTTTGGATAATGTTTTTCTTAACTTAATCCACAGTGTGATAGATATAGGTGCACGAGACACAAATAATCTCACAATGAGTTGAGAGGTTAGTGCTGGAAGATGGAGGTTTAGGCACTGGTTCTGTCTTAACTCATTGTGGAATTCTTCGTATCCAGTTTCCTCACTCGAGAATACACTTTAAGTACATAAAATGAATTGGAAATGCTTCAAAGAAAGAGCCCTTTTATTTATTTCAGCCCATCACAATCTACCTTGGCTTTAATAGTTATAGTTTTAGTTTCTTATCCCTGATATTTTCCAGTATTTTACTGCTCTTTTCCTAGGCCTCTTCTTTTTAGTTACTGTAACTACTATTGCAGAGAGGATTGAAAGAGAAGACATTAACTGAGTTTATTAAAGTTATCAAAGCTATTCAATAGCTTTTGTTGAACACTTACTTTAGGCTCAGCTTTACAGGAGATCTGTAAAACAAGGATCTGTTCCTGTCCTTGATAAGCTAACCATCTATTTAGGAAAACAAGACCAATATACAAAAGCAAATTTAGTTTGCAATATAAATCATTGTATAATTAAGGACCCAAAAGGTGGTTAGTCAATAAGAGATATAGACCATAAAAATATGAGTAAGCCCAAAGCATTTTAGAAAGTCATCATAGAAAACTCCATCTTGATTTTGAACAATTGAGCACGTTTTGAATAAATAGAAGAGGGAAGGGCACACCAGAAAAGGAGAACTAAATAAGCAAATGTATAGAGGCTGAAAAAAGCTAAGGGAATTCTGAGCAGACCATTCTAAAAGGACAACCTAGTCTCTGCCCCAGCTTTCTGGCTACTTCCATTTCTGACCTTGTAAAGAATTTCAAGCAAGCAGAAGACTGAGAGTAGAGAGTCAGAGAGAGGAAGGACACAACACACTGTAGTACAGTGAGACATCCTTTACTTAAGCATTTATACGGTGCTCATTCTCACTAGGTGTTAGGCATGGTTTTAAGAACATTTGCAACTTAACTCATTTAATATAGGCACTATTTTAATCTACATTTTACAGAAGAGAAGGCAGAGGCACACAGAAGTGAGCAACTTGGGCCAGGTGAAACAGCTTTTAAGTGATGGAGCTGGGATTCGAGCCCAGATAATTCTGGCTCCAGAGCCCAGCTCTCATGTAGGACTGGATGTGTAGGGTGGGGCTGTTTTAGAGAGGGCTTTGAAACACAAATGTAGGGTTTGGTATTTAAGAGCAGAGGGAAATCCTTGAAGGTTCTGACATTTGAAATAACATGATAAAATTAATTGGACACTGATGTGTAGGATTTACTAGAGGGAAAACCGCTGCCATATTATTTTTCTCTCTTTTTTCTGAGGCACATTTCCAAATGTAGTTGACAGATGTGGCTCTGACCCCAATGCTGGTTTAACTGAGGTGGCCTGGCTTTTGAGTGGCACTTGTGTCTTTGTGCCAATGTTTTAAGTAAACCATGGAAACATAACACGAGTGCAAGGTAGTCATTAGTCTAGTTTCCTTTTTTCTGAATGGCTTAAAACACCCACACTAAAGCTACTTTTAGGGGAATCTTGCTGTTTGCTTGCCTGCCTGTCTGCCTGCCCTCTTCTCGGCTTACACAAGCCTTATTTTTCCCCAGCTGCCATTGCCTTTTCAAGCAGAGCAGGCCACACTTTCATGAGGCAACGTGGGCATGTGATCAGGAAAGGTCCTGATGCTTCCAATTAAAAATTGTTCAATAAGCATAAAAATGCAGGCACTCTAAGACTAAAATCACATCCCTGGTGGGTTGTTGATAGATTTATTATTAAAGGTTTGCCAAGCTTTAATAAGACTGATAACAAGAAACTGCAAATTTCTTCAAACTATTCTGTAAACATTTGGATAGGGCTGAAATTACGAATATGGAGAATATGTATTTCACTGATCTGTTCTTTTTAGCTGGCTTTCATGTTACAAAATCAGCACCATATGTCAGCAGATCCAATTGACCTTCAAGCCGGAGTTTGACTACCTTAGGTGTATGTCACCTCATCTCTGGCTTTGATCTGCTGTAAGAAACAGAAATATAATTATTAACACATTGTTCTGTGCAGCTGACAGAGCATCTGGTATTTTAGAAATGCTTTTGAGATGCCTAAATTGATTTGAAAGTCAGTTGTAAGGGAGCTTGGAAAAGATGCAATGTCTTTCTTTACAGCATTGGTAATTAAGAGAAATGAGAAGTAGGTTTGATCTACACAAAGTTATAGCTGAAAATAAAATACCTAAGGATGATTAAGGAAAGAATTAATTTAAAAATGATAGCAATAAGGCTCCCATGAATAATTAGTCAGCTCTCTTTCTGATATAGACAATTTAATTACATTTCCTTATTGCAGGATGACCATCCACCTGACTATGGTGACTGAATTTGCATCATGGGCTATTACATCTGATTTTCCATTATAAACAGTAATTTTTTGAGGTTTAAAATCTCAGTCATTTCAAATTGATTCAGATTTTAACTTGGCATATGGGCTGGTAGTCCAGCTGCCATTATGTAAAAGAAAAAAAAGTATTTTAAGTCTTTCAAGACAGTGCTGAATAAAAAATTAAAGTGTATAATTTTCATGATTCTTTCCTCAATCTCTAGTCTAAAAGAAATTTTCAAGAGTCTGAAAATGTTTCAATACTGGTTTTGATCCAAATGAATGAAAAACATCTCTATTCATTTGAATGGGGATGACTGTCATAACAAATATTTGAAAGGGGAGAGGAAGTGCAATGTTTTTTAACAAAAGAAGACAAAAATACCTGTAAATTGTCTAGTTAAAAATGCTAGTAATGATCCATTTTCCTAAATAGGAATAGTTTCCAGTACATTTCTAATATTACCAAGCATTTCCTTGGGCAACTTTGCATTCATTTCTAGAAATTTTAGGAGGAGATTTCAAAACTTTCCATTAAATTTAAAATGCTGAAATCTCATATATGTTTCATTGCTTATGTAATCTTCCTTTGAATTGATAATGTTGTTATTGACAAATTGAGGTAAATCTTTTCTGATTTAGTTATTCTTGAGGACATTCATTTTCTATTTTGAAAACAATGGCAATATCACGGTACTATTGATCTTGCTTTGTAAAGCATTTTCATATTTGTGGCTGAGAAGGATCTATACAGTGGGTCAACTATTGGTTATGTATCTGTATATTATCCACAGTTTGACTAATATGAGGTAATTGCTTGATTCTTCTATAGCCATTGTCTGCTTTCCTTTCCGCAGGTGTGACTGATGTGTTTTTAGGAAATACAAAGTAATATTGACAGTGATTCTTTTCTTTCAAGAAAATTCAGTATGTAAACTAACAAAAGTTTTTAAAATGGGAAAATTCTCTGGTGTTGAAATAGGTACCCTACATTTTTATATTGTGAAAAAATATATATATATCACTTAAAATAACCCATTTTAACCATGAGGATATTTTCAGTACTATGAAGGCAAAAAATACTGAGCAGCAACTCTTGAATTGTAAAATTTTAAAGTCCAAACACTTGAAAAAATTATGCAAAACTAAGGAGCAAATGCCAATTACAAGTGTAACCTTCAGGAAATGTAAAGTATAGCTTTTCAGAACCCATGACAAATGAAATCAAACTAATCCCAGAACTTTTGTTTGATTCTATAGTATCAAATGAATTGATGCATACTCATAAACAAAATTCCCCAAATAAAAAGTTAAATCAATCTTTGAAGGGAGAGATTTCTTACTTATTTACCTACCTGACCCACCCCCACTCCTACCACCTACTCACACATAAGTGTAGTGACTGAGGATCAGATAAAAGCTATGTGAAGTAGCCGATATAGAGTCAGTGATCCTCTTTAATGAAGTCTTTGTGGAGTAGATGTTTGGAGCAAGTAAAATGAGGTGAGAAGAGGTGGCCTCCACTGTCTAAAAGTCTCAATTTGAAAACTCAAAATATAAAGCTCAAAATATTATAAAGGCTGGTGTATATTGCAGATGCTCTTTGGTCTCTTTGGTACCCTGGTCCTATTTGGTAGTACAAATACCCATGCTTTTTATAGATCATGACTATCTCCTCATTTAACCACATTCATTGAATACTTACTACTTTTCAAAGGCCAGATACACATAGATGTATGGAAGAGATTCCTTACCCTCATGTCACTTGCAATTCAAAAATTGGTCAGGGTGAAGGAAAATGTTTTCCAAGAGATCAAATTCCCCTAACACTTGGAGGTGGACGTTCTTTAACCTGAATGCTATATAATTTATGGTTTATCTCATGGAAGAAAAAAATAGTAAATAAGAAGCAACTTTTTGAAATATGGTGGCATTTTATCATTATTAAACATGTGACCAGCCTTAAGTAATTTAATGCAGAGGTGGAAATTAGTCTTATTGACATATATCTAAAAGAATTGCTTAAATGGGAAAGGGGAAAGCAGAGGAAAAGATAAATATGATGGCAAACTAATAGAGTCTATTGTCCAACCAAATGTAAATCATTTATCTGCTACACACTATTTTTGAGTAAATCTCTCAATTAACATGAATAATCAGAAACATCTGCATATTTTATTTCAAAGTACACATTGTGGCTTACCACCTTAATATTCCAACAAAGTATATCCAACCCAATTATTAAAATATTGTAAAGACTTCTATAATAAAAATATTTATTTTGGTCAAATCCTCAAAGTCAAAATACAGTGACTGTCTAGTGAATTTGAGAATATTTTGAGTAGTCTATTTGGCTGTCTATACAATTCAATTCCACATAAACTCACTAAGAATGTTAGACCCTCAAAACACACAAAAAACACTAAAAAATTATTCTTACCTACAATTACTTGCCAGATTTATGCAGATGACTTCCTCAAGTTCTCTTTCACACCGTTCATAATGGTGATCGCCCTCCAACTCCAGTATTCACGTGAATTGTTCTCTTTGCACACATCATAGTTTCAATGTGGAAATCCAACTGTTTATTAAAGAAAGATAATCATTCAATGATAGGCTGTTATTAAAAAAAAGAAAGAAAGAAAAGGTAATCAAATTTCAGAAATCCATTTTAAAAATAAACAATTGACCTCCCCACACACTACACTAATATTTAGCATATTTTTTATTGTTTGAAAGATGATAACATGGTATTTTTCATTTTCCTTCTATTTTAACAACAGTTTCTTAATGCTCTCTTTAGGGAAGAGAAATATCCTAGTTCTTTTCCCACAGAAGGAACCTAAATGGTGAGTATGATACTGAAAATTGATAAACTCAAGTTGCCAAAATGGTTAGTAAAGGAGGGAAAAAAAAATAAACGTTTTAGCCTCCAACTCTGTTCCATGCTATGCCAGCATACTCACATACCAGCACACCAGATTTAACCTAAACCTTTGAGGTAAGATGTGATTCCCCTCATGAGTCTCAGATGAAGAAGCTGAGATTCAAAAGGGCCAAACTCTGTCCAAAGTCACATAACTAAAAAGCCAGGATTCAAATTTTGGACAAATTTTGGTTAGAATCCACTGAAGCACAATCCGAAACAAGCCGATTCTGAATCTGAGAGCTTGGAAATTAAAGTATTTATGATCAACATAAAGAGATGCAATTTTGGTTTGAGCAAGGACATTCAGCTGAAGACAGCTAACAACCAAAAGGCTGCTCAAGAATCCTTGCAATTAATTTCTAGAGGGGAAAAAAGAGTCTACACATATTTTTCCATTCACATTCTTCCCACCTGTTCCATCCATCAGTTGCAAATTCAGGGATAGTTTTGAAGACTACCTCAGAGTGGTCTTAACTTAAAGATAGATGGATCTGACTGCTTCCTTGGAGTATTCATAGAGTTTTACTATTATCTGATGAGGTCCACTAGGGATTTGTGAAAAATGAACTTCTCTTAACTGTAGATCTCTTATCTGCCCCCTTTCTACCCCAAATTCAAAGGTTTCTTTCGTTCAGTCCTCCTTTTGCTGCCTAAAATATACCTGAACCCTGAACTCCCACCAATCTATCTCTGGGTACCAACACCAGCAAGGAAGAACTATCACTATATTCTCTAAAAAATTCTGTAGAAATAAAGGACCAGAGAAAGGAGCTAACTAACCAGTTCTTTATCAACCAGTATTGCAGTGAGGTTGATAACAACAGACTGTAAATGACAGCCATATAATTGGGATCAAAGTTAGAGTTACCTGGGTGGCTTAACGTTTTAAGGCTCTGGGTTTTGATAAAGGAAAACATCAATATTTCACAAGAGAGAGGGCATTTATTTTAAATATTATTCAGGTGTATTTTGCAAAATTGTCCTTTCTATAGTGCAACTGTGGTACATATATTTAAATGACAGCTTGTTAGCCTTATAAAATTGTGTAATCCTTTATATTAATATACAGGTGAAAAATTACAAAGTTACAAATATGTTATGATATATCTGTTGGGTTCATGGATTCCTCTCAAACTAGAAAAGATCCCATTTATGAACCCAGAATCAACCCCATTCTTTGTACCCCATGCTTGCTGTAATGCTCACTGATGAGTGTTAAAGCTGCCATCTTAGATAAAATGCTCCTCCTGAACAACGCCCAAATATGCCTAAAATTGCAGATGACAGTTGTGAGCTTTTTGCCTGCTTATCTGTCTGCCTTCGATGTGACCCTAAATTAGGCATCAGAAGGTATAGTGTTTAATACAGATTCCAGGCACAATATACCTTCTCACAATTAGTTGAAAGTGCTGTTTTGTAATTAAAGGGTGAAGTGGGGCATGATGAACATATGGAAAAGGAGACCCTTAATAAGTGATGGAGCCTTCAAAAGAAATTGCTAATTAGTATGCATTTGATGTGCACTATACCAATTTTAAGACTTTGCCTTGAATAAATTGCTATGTTGGGTGTTCGAAGGAGTGGTGAGATTAGCATTTACAAAGGGGGCAATTTTCTGTCTTCTTGACTCTGTTAAATGGAGGAAATAACTTCCAAGACTGGAGCAGTAGTTAGCCCATCAATCATTCTCACAGCTGGAAACTGGGGATCCCAAATGCAGAGATCAGTTAATCCGTCAGCTAATAAGTTCATAGTGGCACCATATGGCGCAGGGCCACTCCACACTGGGACAAGGACAGAACTGTTTACACAGGCATGCTGCTTTCTCAGGTAGCTCCCTGCTGACAGAACCCTTTGTTCTGAAGGATCAATTTACTTTGCACAGTAAATTGACTGAATTGATCAGTTCAGAGCATATAATTGTTGACTAATCCTGTGGAATCATGTCCCATCCGTATGAGAGGGACAAAGGGGTGCTGCCCATGGCCTGGTCTGGGGCTCCATCCTGGGGCTATTCTCATCAGACAGGCTGGACACTGATTAAAGGACCAGTGGATGGTAGATATGTAGTCAGCACTGACTTCAAACACCAAAGGGAAGAGAAACCCTGCAATGCCCAGAGGGGCTTTCCTGGGTGTCTTTACTCAACTGGTATCATGACTTAACTTGGAATAAAAATAGTCAATTCAAGCAATTTAGGTGCAGGCCCTTTTTTAAATACTCGCCTGGAAGAATGAAAAGGTACTGCCCCATCTCCAAAGCTAACAAGTTATTCTACTCATGCTCATTTCTAAATTCTCTTTTATTTTTTAAAAAAGGAAAGGAACCAAGAATGAAAAAGGTGTTTAAGAGATATGTCCAGAAAAGCATAGAAACCGCAAGTTAAGTGAGAAACACTTCTTAGGCATTGTGCAAAAGTGTCTGAGGCATCCACTGTTATGCCTGTGTATGGGGTATGGGAAAATGCATCAGGGCTTTTGAGAGCAAATTAGAGCAAAATCTTCCCATCCCTGCACATTGGTGTGAACCCTGGTGCTTTGTTCTACAGATGTGTTTGATCTGACTTTGTTTTTTCCTTCTCACATAAAAAATAAAAGAAGAATAAATAAAATGAAAAAATTCCACCAATAGAGATAAATGTTGGACATAGTTCCCTTCAACTAAAGGTTTTCTTCAATAGCCAGTGTCAATAGAATCATTTCACATCAATGGTTTGAAAAGAGAATTGTATTCAATAGGAACTGAAGCCATTTGGAGTTGCTGAGAGGACATTTGCTTATTAAATGCCTGAACAGTAATGAACTTTATACAACCACCCCAAGAGTTTCCACCAATTAGAGAATTATTGATTTCTTTACTTATTTTATTGAGAATAAATGTTGGAGATTAGTGTTATAAGGAGAAATCATAGTAAGTTTTTGTCTTGACAATATTTGAAATCTTAGGGATTGTCTTGGTTTTTCTCTTTCCTTTAAGCAATATATGTTTGATGATATTCAAACTAAACCAGTAGAGAGGGGCATACAATTTAATGGTACTTGATATATTTTACCACAAAAATCTAAAATTGATAATTCACAAGTATCACCAGTGTATCTTCCCAAATTTCTATGTATCTGTAATTTTCTCCTATCACGGAATTTTTCATTTCTCTATTATCATATCCACAGTATCCAGGATTCCACAGCATTAAAACAGGCAAAACCAAGAATTTGTATATTCTATTTATATATTCTATTTCAGAAACTGCCATAATAAGAATAAGATAAAATACAAATAATTCTGTAGAAATGCTGTGAAGTTAAACTTGGGAAATGAAAAAAAAAACAGAAATGTAAATTGTCTAATGAAAACATCATAAGTGGAATCTAATGCTAAAGCACACACTTTGGCAAAAAGAACTCTTTTAGGGAGCAAAAAGGCCTTTGTAATTTTTTTGGTAAAATTTCTCTTTTGAATGTTATCAAATTGGATACACCCGCTCCATAGATAGTACAGGAGGCAAGCTTTAACTCTTTCTGAATCATGAATCCTTCATGTGCCGATTTTGAGTTTATTTAAATAAAAGTCATCCAAGGGCATACCCTAAAGTTGACTTGAGTTCCCAGACCCTGAATCACCAAGATCAAATCCATTCCCTTGACTTGTCCTGAACTTTGTCAAATCCCCACCTCACCCCAACCTCAGCAATTACTGTACTGCGGAAGTAATACCAAAGTTCTTACATTATAAATTAAAAGAAGTCATATTCATTGAAATATACATTTTATTTTGCCTATTCATGGCATACTATTAACATATGGTTGGTTTTGAGTAAAACTTCATAAATTTAACAATTTTTAACATAGTGATTTTTTTCTATATAAGAAGTAGATTTAGAGAGGTTGTAAATGTGACACTTTACCAAAATATTGCCCAGGAGTTTCCACTCATTTCTTTATTTTATGTGTACTCATATCCTTCCTTGGTTTTCCATACTAGTTACACTGGAAATCTTTGGTATCTTTTACTAATCAGAAAATGGAGATTTTACCTCACAGTTAGTGGCAGTATGTTCTACATTTAAGAGCAATTTTGAATTCATTATCCACACATCTTTACAAAAAATCTTCAACATGTTTAACGTTTTTATTTTTAAAATTAGCAAAAAATAAGAATCCCAGGGAAAATATGCACTTTCTTCTCCCCTTTGTCACTGCTGACCTTCTCTCTCCTGGCCCTTTCTCAGTGAAGAGAAAGAAAACTTTTCTCCTGTCTCATTATACAGAATGTCCACTCACAGACGCTGTCTCTTAAATGTATCGTTAGATGTTTTTTCTTACATAGTCACAAACTAAAGAAATGCCTATTCAAGGGATTTAGAATTTTGCTGGTTTTTAGAACTAGTTTTCTGTATGTGGGTTGGTCAGCAGAGTTCTTCACAGACTAAGGCAAGGCAAAGGTCAAGACCTAGGGTGACTCCACTTTACTATTCCTGCAATTTCCTTGCCTAACCACCTAAAATTTTATGCCCAAGTTTGTGATATTTCCTTTCCTTACTTTACTTTATCTCCTTAGCAATAATACCTATTTAACATATTATATATTTTACTTTTTTGTCTTTTTTTATTGTTCTCTTTTTCCAAAACATAAGCCATATGAGTTTAGAGAATTTTGTATGCTTTATTCACTCCTGTGTCCCAGTATCTTGAGTAGCACGTAGCACAGAAGAAGTCCTCAAAAAATATAATTTAATACATTAACTGCCACACAAAAAAGCCACAAACTTTTCCTTGGGCCACAGTGTTTTATTATGAAAACAGAATAAAAACTTTGAGTGTAATTTAAAGATAAACATAAATAGAAAAACAAAATTTACTGACTTCTATTCATTTAATCCACACTTTTGAATTAAATTGTCAATATTAATTATAATAATAAGAACATCAACAGGTAAGATTTTATATATGCTTCACATGGCACCAGGGTCAAAACTAGAGTGAGTTAAATACAATTCTCATGGCAGTTAATATGTTAAAATGCTTGCACAAAATACATATACAAAAATGGAATAAAATATATTAATTTCTAACAATGAAAATGAATTATTTTATAATATTTCAGTCTTTTTGCAGATTGGTTTCATATTGATTCTGTAAGTGTTTATTTTTCAGATTGTGGATTATCTGTGACTTTTAGGCATTGCTGTGAGTGAGAATGGAAACAGGAAAAGTAGGAAAAAGTCAAATCCTTTCTTTTGTTACTTGTTTGATGTTTTAATTAAAGATTTGATATAATATGGAAACTAAAGGCCAACAATAGGGTTTGAAAATATTCAAGCATTTAAAACTTTTCAAAAGAAGACAGACTAATGGCCAAAAAAAATATGAAAAAATGCTCAACATCTCTAATCATCAGGGAAATGCAAATGAAAACCACAATGAGATATCACTTAACTCCAGTGGGAATGGCTTTTATCATCCATATAATAGTCTTTGCTTCTGTTACTATAAATCACTAGGGAATTGATACTTTATAAGATATAGAAAGCTTAAGGTTTATTTATTTATTTTATTTATTTATTTAGAGACAAAGTCTCACTCTGTCGCCTGGGCTAGAGTGCCGTGGCATCAGCCTGGCTCACAGCAACCTCAACTCCTAGGCTCAAGCGATTCTTCTGCCTCAGCTTCCTGAGTAGCTGGGACTATAGGCATGTGCCACCACACCCGGCTAATTTTTTCTATTTTTAGTAGAGTCAGGGTTTCCCTCTTGCTCAGGCTGGTCTTGAACTCCTGAGCTCAAGCAATTCTCCTGCCTTACCCCCAACCAGAGTGATAGGATTACAGGCGTGAGCCACAATGCCCTGCCAAGCTTAAGGTTTTTTTTTTTTTTCTTCCGAAAATTTTATTGGGGGAAAACTACAAAACATTTACAGTACCATGTTTATAGTCACAATTTGTAGTGAGCTGATTTCCCCAAATATATTACCACTCAAGTTGACTTATCTTGTTACATTCAAAAACCTACTCTGTCAAAGTAGTCCAGAGAGTACATACATAGTGCTCCAACTGTATCTATGTAAAACCAACACTCCATTTTAAGTGTACAATTAAATGATTTTCAGTGAATTTCCGGAGGTGTACAGTTAATCACATGAATCAGTTTTTGAGGAATTCCTTTCCCCTATTGAGACCCCTAATTCTGCTCCCCAACTACTTTTCAAACATATCCCGCCCCTCCACAGTGCCCCCCCCATGTCGCTCTGACGTGGGTTTACCCCCAACCCCCAAACTTAAGGTTTTAAATGTCCAATTTTTAATAAAAGACCATTAGCAAATTTATTATACATACAATTTAAATAATTACATATAATAGGTTACACAAAATAGCTTTCCTCTAAAAGTTGTGTTTTAATCTGTGGTGTGCTGGAGCCAGCTCTTACCAGTTCACGAGAGCTGATTTTGTGCATCTCTCCCAAACTCCACATTTAGTCGCATCAAATGGGTATCTTCAGATTGGCCATGGTGGGAGTATCACAAAAATTGGTAAATGTTACAAATCAGAGTTGTTAAACTTTTATGAGCACACCACTGGCCTTATCTGAGTCTGATGAAACTAAAAGCTTGCTATTACACAACAAAACAAAAGACAGATACAATTTCCCAATATAAAATGCTTTCAATTCATACAAAACTGGAAAAAACAACATTAGAAAGATTTTCCAACTTTTTTCCCACTTCCTCACCCATCTATTTCCTCTTTTCCTATTAAGGCAAGTAATACTCAAGTATTACTCTTCAGATGAAGAGGTTTGCCATAGCAACTACTATTTTTCCGGGAGTCCAATATGTACTTACAAAATGATGAATGATGATGGTGTATAGGTAATAAATCTTAACCCAAAGGAAGGAAAAAAGCTGTTTTATTACTCCCTTTGAAATGCAGGATGCCAGTGTGTTTGGGTTATTTTGTGCCACTCCCTTCTTCCTGGTACTTCTGTATAGAATTATTCAGAAATGAACAGAGAAACAGGAAGTTGCTTCTGATTCATTTGCAACAGTGGTCTGAGTAATACATTTGTATAAAATACACTAGAGGAAACCATGAGAGTTCTATTAATTAAAAAATATCTTTAGTGGGGCAAAGAAGGCTGGTGTATTTAAAAATGATAAAAGAAGCCATGAAGGTTCAAGTTTTGATGCTTCCTTGTGGAACGTGTTTGAAGGGATTGAACAAGAAGAGATAGATCATTACGTTTGAATTCTTGGTTTTTGTTTATTACCTCAGTTTGGGTTGCTATAACAAAGTACCATAGACTGTATAGCTTAAAAAACAAACATTTAGTTTTTATATTTCTGGAGGCTGTGAGGTCTAGCATCTAAAGCTGGCAGATACAGTGTCTGATGAAGGTCCTCTTTCTGATTTGCAGATGGCTGGCTTCTTGCTCTGTGTCTCACATGGGGGAGAGAGAGAGAGAGAGAGAGAGAGAGAGAGAGACCTCTGGTTTCTTCCTCTTCTTAAAAGGATGCTAATCCTATCATGGAGGCTCCACCTTCATGTCCTCATTTAAGCCTAATTACCTCCCAAAGGCCTCACCTCCAAATACCATCACACTGGGGATTAGGATTTCAATATATGAATTGGGGGAGCAAGGACACATTCAGCCCATAGCATTTACAGATGCTCACATCCTAATGTTTTTTTTTTTTTCTTGAAATGTCTTCATTTGTTAGTGGGTTCTGGTTTAGAAAATATTGTTTTATTACCTATGTAAAAGGTAATCTTGTTTACTTTTTTTGTTTAGAAAAATATCTGAACTAAGTAGTATTTGTAAAGATAAGGACACTATACAGTAAAATCATATAGACAGAATGTGTTCTCAATCATTTTGACTAAAAAACAATCAAGAATATTCCATTGATCTTTTAAAAGATAACAACAAAGCAGTATGTCAATATATAAATTGTTTAATGTCTTCTATTTTCTCATAATTTTAAACTTCAGAGATAACTGAGTTTATTTTAGTGCCAAGTGTTCACAGAGAAAATATCTTAAAAAATAATACTTCGAATAAAAAATTTGACATGAATCCACTAAGGAGAGCACAAATAATCTTAATAAAACATTGTTATTATGACAGCAAAGCTTTCTCATTTGGGAGGATTTATCTTACTAAAAACAATAAATGTAATTGTGGAGAGAAAAGGGTATATCTATTTTATGTTAATTAAAGTCCAATGTACTTAATGCCGAAAGTGTACTTGTTCCCGAAAACCATCCATGGAGTAGTGATTGTCTCTTTTTACATTGCTTCCACACTTTGAAATCTAAAAGAAAATAATTGAGGGGCTCTGTAATTGACCACAAACTACACGGGAAAGGAGATAAACTGGCCATTGCAGTGACTTTCCCAGAAACTGGAGATGGAAAAAACAAAATAAATATTTTTTTTCTAGCCCCATAGGAGCTGACATTTATCTGTACAATCAGCAACTGCAGTGGGAATAAATCATTATTCCCTGTTCCCGCACTTAAAGTGAGAGATGGTCAACCCCTCTGGATTATCAGGACTAGTTCAGTCTTACCTGGAACAGTGCACTTCATCCCTTCTAGCTCAAAAGTCCCACAATAAAAAGAACCAGTTCCTAGAAAGATTCATACCCACTTAACATTACAGTAATGGTTAATCCTGAAGATTTAGTGAACACTCCGATCAGATGAGTTCTGTTTAATGACAACTATTTCAAATAAAGCAGAAATGATTGCTGGCCACAAACATCTATTAGCCAACTTTCTTAACTAATGCCATGAAGCCAAAGAGGACTATTGTGTTCTCGTCCACTTTTTAAAAAACAAGTGATAGGAAATCTCCGACTTCACAGGGTAAGGTATGAACAAAATTATATGAAAAGTAATGAGGGAAAGAAATGAGATGGAAAATAATCTGAAAGAGTGATCATGGGAAAGAAAGAGCATTTATACCAGAGGAAAATATTTGATTTAAAAAGGGGATGCAGGCCGGGCGCGGTGGCTGACGCCTGTAATCCTAGCACTCTGGAAGGCCGAGGTGGGAGTATCGCTCAAGGTCAGGAGTTTGAAACCGGCCTGAGCAAGAGCGAGACCCCTGTCTCTACTAAAAATAGAGAGAAATTAATTGGCCAACTAAATATATATAGAAAATATTAGCCAGGCATGGTGGCGCATGCCTGTAGTCCCAGCTACTCGGGAGGCTGAGGCAGAAGGATTGCTTGAGCCCAGGAGTTTGAGGTTGCTGTGAGCTAGGCTGATGCCATGGCACTCACTCTAGCC
>CAUYRT010065737.1:0-24055 GCA_963574885.1 Lepilemur ruficaudatus
TGCACAGCCAAAGAAACTATCACTAGAGCAAATAGACAACCTACAGAATGGGAGAAAATATTTGCTCTCTACACTTCCAATAAAGGTCTGATAACAAGAATCTACCTAGAACTCAAAAGAATTAACAAGAAAAAAATCAAACAACCCCATCAATAAATGGGCAATGGAAATGAACAGAAACTTTTCCAAAGAAGACAGAATGATGGCTAGCAAACATAAAAAAAAAGTTCAACATCTCTTTCATTAGAGAAATGCAAATCAAAACCACAATGAGATACCACCTAACCCCAGTGAGATTGGCCTCTATCAAAAAATCCCAAAACAACAAATGCTGGCAAGGTTGTGGAGAGACTGGAATACTCTTACACTGCAGGTGGGACTGCAAATTAGTACAACCTCTGTGGAAAAGAATTTGGAGATTCCTCAAAGAGCTAAAAATAGAATTATGATTTGATCCAGCAATAGCATTATTAGGCATCTACCCAAAAGAACATAAGACATTCTATAATAAAGACATCTGCACCTGAAAGTTTATGGTAGCACAATTCACTATTGCTAGGTCATGGAAATAACCCAAGTGCCTGTCAATTCATGAGTGGATTATTAAAATTTGGTATATGTTTACAATGGAATGTTACTCAATTTTATGAAATGACAGTGAGCTAGCACCACTTATATTATCTTGGATTGAGCTTGAGCCCATTATTTGAAGGGAGGTGACACAAGACGGGAAGAATGGGCTCCACATGTACTTGCCATCAAATTAGTACTGACTGATTAACACTACAGTGCTCAAATGGTGGTGGTGTCCACCAGGGATTCGGGGATTGGGGAGGTAGACCCACATCTGAGGGATGCGGTGACCATTTTGTAGGAGACGGGCATGCTTGAAATGTAGTTGGGGATGGGAATTAGGGGACTCAATAAGGGAAAAGAAATGTTCTAAAACTGATTTGTGTGAATAGATGTACAACTTGGTAAATTTACTAATAATCATTTAATTGTACACTTAAAATGGATTAATTACATGGCATGTAAATTATACTTCAGTAAAGTTGTTTAAAAAAAAAGTTCAGGTGATTTTTAAAAAGTGAGACTATTAAGTCTGGATTTCAAAGCCCTCTACCCACCTGGTCATGACAGAACTTTCCAGAATAGCTTACACAAAACTTCATCAAGGATCTGAAGTACCAGTTAAACCCAGCTTCTTTTGAATTTCCAAATGCACCCTACTTGCCCAACCCTACATTATTTGTTCTAAGGGTTTACGGATGTTTCCCCCAAATCTGCCAATTAAAATTCAACGCATCTTTTAATATCGTCTCAAATAATTGTTCCATGACCACCTCCAATCAAAAACCATCTCTACTTTTCCAACTCTTTCAAGTCAACTGTACATGACATCCCAGACTTTGCAGTGTAGTTCCATAAGAAAGTTCTGTGAAGTCAGAGTCTGTATCTAAATTTTTACGTTCTGCACGTTCTGGTACTGTGCCTTTTACATAGAAGGTATTTAGCAAATATTTGTTGAATCAAGTTTTTAAAATAATTAAGATTTTCACTTTAAGCATGTAATACAAAATGAACTTACTCTCCACTTTTTCATTCCATTTAACACCCTCGTGCCCTCCACATACACAAACTTTGGAATTCCCACGGTACTGATTTGCTAGAACTCAGGACAAATTTTCAAATGACAAAGGCAGTTGGAGCCTTCAGGAAAGACGCTCAGACTAGAAACAGACAAAGATAAATATACCCTCTTCTCCTGTCATGACATGTCCCTATGTCAAAGGCACCAGGGTTTCACTAATGGCGGGACCTACAGACACTCTGACGTGGCAGACTTTTAGGGAACAGTTAACTGAGGAGATCAAATTTCATCTTGACATTTCTTCCATTTGTACTTCTCAGTCTACATCATTTGAGGGCAGGCTGGGCAAGTATCAGAGTCACTTGGGTTGCAGTGGGACCCATAATTTGAACAAGTATAGTCAATGTTACAATTTAATCTTATACGTTTTAAGCAAGGTTTACTGCTTTTAAAGTATATACAACAGAAAATAAAATTAACTTGGCTAATGTTGACACTAAAAAAATGAATAATACACAATAAAGATTAAAGGAACATGGTCCACTGGGAAGTAACAGAATCTTGGCGAAGTTTAGATTTTATAGTTGCAAATAATGTGACTAACTTTGCCTGAACTGTGGAGGTCCCCGGGACTTGGGATTTCCAGTACTGACACCAATAAAGTGCTGAGCAAATCATGATGAGCTGGTCACCCTAGTGACAAAAGGGTGGGAAACAATATTTTCATCCATTCAGGGGCACCAATTCCCAGAAAGACAGTGTGGATTGGGCTGGAGAGGCTATGGTACGCTGCATGTTGGAATCAGGAACTGGCCATAGGAAGGAATGGAACCCATGAAAAACCATGAGGGCGCTTTTGGGTATCAATGGTATCACAGGAAGAAATATTGCTTTAAGTTATCCAAGAATAAATTCTACTTTTTCCACCTAGACAATGGGTGAGTAAGATATTTCCTGATTCAAGAGACTCATAAATGCATGTGAAGGCAAGTTCCAAAAAAGATGGTGTGGATGTTTATATTTGTACATCAACTGCTTTTCTATTTTAGGATGCAAAACAAGAGTTCTAATAGCACCCGGGATGGTTAAGAACAGGACAGTTAGAATCTGTCTTTCCCAATAAATTCCTGTTCAAATGCCAGGCATGGAAAGACTTATTTTCATTCAACAGTAATAAAGTAAAATGAGACTATCCTCCCGCAACAAACACACATATTTTTAAGAAGGGTAGCAAATATATATCAAATAAAAGCCACTGGCTATTAGGAAAGAAGTTTTACTCAATGTAAGTATAACAGAAAAATTAAAATAAGATTTGAAACAAAAACACAAGAGTCTTTATGTGGAAAACTAAATTTATAATGTAAATGACACACTTGAAAAGACTGTCCCATAATGGAGGGAAATAAAGATATGTGGCAGAAAATTAAATGAGATATAGATATTTATTCTTAAAGAAGAGATCACATCACAAAGAAATAACATGCAAAAATAAAATAATTTAGTTTGAAACATAAGTTTGAAAATTGAAAGAGATTATCAATTATACTTCATCTTAATTCAAAGACATCAACACTTACATATATTCTAAAAAAAATTTTCTAGTTATTCCAGGATAAAGAAAAAAATCATATAGAGAAAAGCAGACTATATGTGTCAGGAATCATACTTGCCTCAAATTTCACTTCACCACTAAATGATAAAAATCATTCAAGCAATGTCTCTAGAAACATTAGCTTTTCATGACTCAAATTTGGCCTATGGTCATTTCTTTTTTCCTTCCCACATTAAAATTACATAGTTGAGTGTGAATGCTTTCAGAATGGGTTTGCACCTCTGCATTTTGCCATAGAATTTACCTATGATCTTACATTTGGCATACTTTACCATTTACACTTCCAGCTTGGATTTGTGAGTTTGGTTTAACTTCTAGTCTATGGAAAATTTTATGACTAGTTAATATTTGTGTCTGAAGCAACAGAATTTATTTTTGGTTACAATACCTTCAGGTCACTCTTAAAAATATAATCCAAAAATGAGCACCGGTTGCCTAGAAATAAAATAAATAATAAGAATAGGGAAAACATGGTTTCATTAACAGTGTTGGTAAAGTATCTTGAAAACAATGAAATGTGGATGTGTCTCTCAATGTTTGTCATAAATATGGCACACCACAAAATGTAACTATGAAAATTTGTGGCTCAAAGACAAAAATATGACAATTCATTTTAGAAAATGATGTGTCGACAAAACCCGTGAGGGCTTAGGAGGAGTAAAGAACACTAATTCCTCCATTTTTCATACATTTAGAGTTGACACAATTTCCTCATTAACATTAATAGAGAAATACAGTTTCACATATTAAAAAATGAACAATTAAAATGGAACTACCAAGAGAATCTGAAAAAGAAATCACTCTAAGTATTTTCTTCAAATCATTAGAGAAAGCAGAAATGAAAATAAATTCTACATGTCGAAACAAGAAAACAAATGCATAAACAAATACACAAAAAACAGAAAGCAGCAAAGAAAACAGCAAATATGAGCCTATCAGCTGTGATAGCAAAAGTAAATAGGTGAATGCCCTTACTAAAATACAAATACTTGAAGATTGTGAATAAAAATCAACTATACACAGTTTTTAAAAAATGATTTCAAAGAAAATGTCATATAAGGGTAAGGTTAAATATACATACACAAAGACAAATATATTAATTTCAGATAAAGTGAAATTTTTAAAATAGGTGTGTTTATTTGTTTAGTATCAGTCTAACTAGACTCTAGACTCCAAAATGAGAGAAAACTTGCTGTCTTTTAAAAATCACAATTTAATATCCTGACCTGAAACAGTGAGAACTCATTAAATACCGAACAGATGGAGGAATGGATGAATAAAGGACTGTATGAGCAAAAGAATGAAACATGGCACAGGAGTCTCTATGCGGTTTCCCTGCCAGGCTCCACCCTTAAGCAACCTTTCCCTTCTTCATTCTACATCTCACACTGTTTCCATAGGACCTTTTGTATACCTCACCCGTAACACTTACACCAATTGCAGCTATTAACTAGAGTTTTCAACTGGTCTCTAAATTCCATGAAAGTAGTGACTACATGTTTTATACCAGTATTTCCAGCCCTCATCCGAATACCTAAAGCCACTTTAGGCACTCAAGAAATGTTTATTGAATGGACTTCATTATATCTGGTCTATATATATCGACCAGATTGAATGGGTTAAATATGTCATGTGTATTAACTCATGTGATTGTGGCAAGATCCAAGACTGAAGGTACTACTAATTATTCTCATTTTACAGAAGAGGCAATTAAGACACAGGGGTAAAACAACCTGCCCAAGCTTATACAATTCATAAGGGGCAGAGCCTAGATGTCTTACTCTAAAGTCTAAGCTCTTAATAAGGACACTGTACTGCCACAAAATGACTAATTCAAAAAGTGGTGTCAAGGAGACAATTTTACTATTGTAAGAGTTAGCATATTTTTAACAAGGACATTTTTACTATTTGACAACAGAAGGAAATTGCTGCTGACAATTCAAAATAAATATATGAACATGTTAAGTTTGTTTCTGCATGCTGATACAGTATCTTCACGTAACCAGAGGGGTAACTTGATCTGGGCAGCAGGGCTTCTGAGTCCCAGGCTGCAGGCTACCTTCCACAACGTTGATGATGCAAAAGCCATCATTCAAATGTTACCTGCTTCAGCTTTCTTAATTCTGTAAAAAAAATAATAAAACCTTCCCCACCTACATTTTTACAAGAGTATAGTGAAGTGAAAAAAGCGTCCTCCATAAAAAAACAACTTGTAAATGTTTCCTAGAGTTCCTTACCTGCCATGTTGTATACAGAAAACACTCTTTCAGCAATACTTCTTCTAGAACTTTAAGAACCTATTTGATATTGAAGAATTAGGAGCAAATAGCTTTGCAAAGAAAGAATAAAAACAAACTGACATGCTAAAACCTGAGTAGAAGAAGATCAACTGATGGAGAGATGGTTGCAAAGTGCAAATTTTAGAATAGTTACTTTCTAGTATACAAAGGTTGTGGGAGTGAAAATTAAGGCTCCTTGGTACTCTATTTTCTATTTATTACACCCTGTCTTTCTTTTAACTAGCTGATAAATCTATAGTAAATGTTTCTAAGGAAGTACATAGTAGACTGAAAAACCACTTTTTAATACTAAGGATTAATCAGCATCAACTACAGCCTTAAATTTTTTATGTAACTTTTTAAAGCAATTCAGTATCACATGCGTATTATTTGTTTCCATTTTTTCCTAAGTAAAAAGCCAAACATTTCTATATTTCTATCTTGCAAATTCCTATAATTAAGATACTAATTACAGTTTTTTTCCATAGCAATATCAAAAATAGCCGTATTTCTCTGGGCTAATAGAAAAAAATTACTTAAAACTGAACATAATACCACCAGACTGAGTTTGAATGTAAATTAAACAAAATATGTATGAAACATGAAGATAAAACACACCTGAAGTTTCGCTTTGTGCCATCTGTTCATATGCTTATTAGGACTTGGGGGTTCAAAAAGAACTTTTTAAAAAATTTTAAGATCATGTAAACTGCTATTTGACTGTCCTGATATTAAAATTTTTGAGGGCTAGAAAGCTTCTGTTTTCCTAAAATTAAAGAATATAGAACGATAAATTGATTTCCAATTCTCTTTTTATATTATCTCAGCTGTTTAATGTAGCAGGGTATTGTAATAAACTAATCTAAAGCAAGAATAAAATAAGAAATCCCAGATTAATATTTTTACTACATTTTGCAATATTTTTCAAAACATTTTCCTTATCAAAAATGTTTAGCTTTCCATATTTTCCTGTTATTGTATTATTTACAGCTTGATTATGTGTATACAGAAAAAAAGGTGAATTTAAAAATAATAACAAATTATCTCTAGGTATTATTATTTTTTATATTTTCTCTCCCTGGAAAACTTTTCTGTCATATGTAGTGTAGTGCAGTAGAGAATACTTTCTCTAAGACATCAAGAAACCTGTTTGGACCCAGTTTGGAAACAATTTAGTGGCATCCTTTGATTTTCTATTAACCTAGTTTAGTTTTCTATAAAATGCAGAGCCAATATGCACACAACTTTTTTCAGTTTTAAGTTTAAGGCTACAGGATTCCACACTCACCTTTATCACTTCCTCAATCATTGTTTTTTCACCATTAAAAACAGTAGAATTGTAAGAATACAGTTAAAAGTATCACTTAGCACATCAGGAATGTTTCAATAAAGTCATAAATTTTAATAGCTTATTGATCTTAAAGTGGAGATTTTAAATGAGGGTTGTACTATGTTTTCTTCTCAATGATGTGGGTCTCAAACAGACTGGGCATAAACATTTATCTGAAATATTGTACAAGTTCTAATTGCAAATTTTGGAGAAATCCTAATAAGTATCAGATGTCTATATCTGGCTAACTATGGTAAATTCTAGTAGGGAAAAGGAAGAACATAAATAACTTTTTAATTTAATTTGTCAAATTCCAGGCAATCATTTTATAATTCCTTACACTAATTTGGAATAACCAGGTTTTTTCTTAAATATCTCCTTTCTTATATTTTTAAATTCAGATGTTTCAATATTGTCTGCACAGTTCTTTTTGTATATAATGTTGTTGTTTTTATCACAATGAATAGCTACTTTTGTTCAAGAAATGGTCCCTCCATGACTATGAAATAAACAAGTATTATACATAAAGAGAGAACCATGACTACAAAGTGATATTTCTTTCTTTCTTGATATAATCAAGCTGGATAATTTATGTTTGAGGTGTATCAAGCTAACTCTAAAAGATCAAGTCCCTGAAGCAGAGTTTGTTGATTATTTCTTCTTTACATTCTGTAATTCAAAAAGAAAATGTAAATCTTTCCATAAAATGAAACTGCTGCTACTTATGTGCTCCCATTTTGGAAGCATATAAATATGAGCTTGAGTTATGCACAGATTTCAAGCCAACTTTCAAGATGATTGATCTTCAGCCCACAATATCCAATAGCATCAAAACAGATAACAAGAAAGAGAAATGAAATAAAGAATGTTTTCCTCATTTGCAGCATCACAATGCAAATCTAAAACAAGGAAAGAGAGCATTGGTGGAGAACAAAAGATGGCTATGGATTATACAAAATTAGACTATTAGCAACAAGAGAAGAGAGGATCAAATTATTGCTGTTATCATTTTGCGAAAACAATATTAGATCATTAATGAGGTATGAATTCTGACAAAAAAGAGCTCCTAGGTATATTAAGAGGGACACATCAGGTGTTATCCCCTCAGAGAGGCATGACATTGTTTATCTATCAGCAGATTATTTGGTCCAGGCTTGATACAGTTGCTGAGTAGGACCATTACAGACTAATCTTTACTTCTAATTACTCTCATGAGTCCCCTGAAACATTCCTCAAGCTGTAAGCCTAGACCTGGCCAATTTCTTTATGAGCATCCTGACGAGATGTCTCATGACAGCCTGATGTAACCAACCAAGAACTTAGTCACATATTTTAATAACTAGCATACAAATTAGTAATCCTCTTATTTTTTCCTCTTAAATACATAAAAGCATCCCCTTAGCAAATTAAAGGAGAAATAAAGTTACATGTACCTTATCTATGATTATTGTTGTTATCATCGTTATTGTAATTTATTAGGTTAGCAACTTTAAGCTTAAAAAATCATTTACATTTTGAAAAAAATTTTCACTTGACAAAGAGCTTTCATAAAATATATTCATTTGGCATAATATGCAGAGGAAATGGTTCCACTTGGGTGCCATTTTTAAGAGGTACAAATTAATGCAAAGCAAAGATAGTGTGGGTCCCACCGTTTATTTTATTTGCATAACTGAAACTCTGGCAGGCTGTTTTTAGTGTTATCCCTGCCTAAATAGCAGAGCTGTGAGCAGATGGTGAGCTGGTTCATTTCGATTAAACATGTCTGGATTATTACACTTGAAGGAGTGCTTTATTAAAGACCCGTGGAAAATAATAAAATAAATCCTTTTTAGAATAGAATTTAGAATAACCAAAACTAAGTCACAGATTTATTTAACAATTCACTTGTAATTAAAGCCTCCATTCTATACTGTATTTACAATTTTTTTCCAGGTTTGAACCAAGTTTTTTATCCAAAATATCTCATCAAATTATTGCACAAACCTGTAGGAATAAAGTTCAAGCAGACCTAATCTATGACCTGCCAAGGACACCATACCTGGTATGCTAATCTTGAGACAAGTTCAGTAATGTGCTGGGACTGCTACTACCAGTTACATGCACCTTATAAGCAATACACAAACATTGGAACAAACCAAAAAGGTTTGAGACATCACAGAAGAATGACAAAGAAATGCCAAGAATAACCTAATGGTCAGGTTTTGTGCTAGGACATATTGGATGTAGCTGAAGGCATGAGACACTTGCTCCTCTAATGGGAATAATGTGGAAAGTTCCTGCTTTGCACAACTATTTCAATCCAATTAAGTTCATGCAAACTTCCTTAAACTAAAGAAACCTGTATACTTAAGCCTGTGGCATCTTTCCATAAATTACTGTCACCATCTGACAATCTCACAAACCCTGTAAAACAGATACTTTACGTAGCTTATTTTACAGACAAGGGATCTGAGTGAGGGCCAGACCACCCAAGTTCATGCAGGCAGTAAGCAGAAGACCTAAGATTTGGACAAAGCCAGTTTCACTCCAAAGTCTGTATTGTTAATCACCATGCTTTATGAGGGTCATAGACAACTGATGGCAATTAGAAAATGATACTGATGGATGATCAGTCTTTTTGCTTGAAGAACTGGTCAGTTGTTCCACTTAGTGGTGTTGAAAAGCATCCATTCATGTCTCTCCTGCTCCAAGTACAATTCTTTAGTACACTCCCAACCTGCACTGTGGCAACAGCCCTGTATACACCTGCTCTCCACCAGTCATGTCTGCAAGCAGAAACCCAGGTCAGCTTTCAGATCCTACTTAAGTCTCCAACCTCATCTCAGATCACTTACCTGCAAGAGACTTTCCTCCAGCCACACTGGCCTTCTGTCAGTTTCTGACTGTATGAAGGTCTTTCCTATTCTGTCTTCCATGGCAGCCCCTTTTTCCTCTTATTTGGATTTAGATCTCAGCTTAAATATCACTTCCTCTGAGAAGCTTTTCTATTCTTTCAATTTCATTTAATTGTAATGTAAGTCTCTCCCTTGCAAGTCCTTATGATTCGTGATCATATATGTATTTCTTTTACTAACTTATAAGTTTCTTGAAGGTAAAGTTCACAATTTCTGTTGACTGTTATAACCTTAGGTCTGCACATAGTGCCTGACAAAAAGTAGATGTTTATAAGATGAAAAATGTTTATAAAGGGAAAAAAGTAAAAAACAGAGCCAGGGAGGGGGGAAAAAGTGAAAAACAGGGCAGGGGAAAGAAGGAATGAGGGGAGGGGAAGGGAGAGGAGGGAAGGGAAAAAGCTCATTTCTGAGTGTTCTCCACCTGTCTTCCCCGGTGCTATCTACCTCTTGGGGATACACAAGTGACCTTGCCAGTTTACCTCAGGACACCCAGACTTTTTCATTCTTTCATTGCCAAGTTTAAACTGAAAGAGAAAAAATGCTTGACACTCTTAACAAAGCAAAGTTCTCTCCCAGGGCCACTGGCACTGCTACCATTTTACTATCTTCCTTTGGCTTCTGAATACCACCACACGATATTACAGTATTCGGGGCATGATTTCTCCATGCTCTCTTTTCTATGAAGCTCTCTGCATTTGCTTTCAGAGCTGCACTTTCTCTTTGTCAATTAAGATTCCTCCTAGGCTGTGCTTTAATTATTAAAAAGTTCTTCTTTGTAGTGAAAGTAAATCAGCCTCCTCATAACCTTTATACATTGATCTTGATTCCGTATTCTGGATTAGTCTAAACCTACCCCCCCACACCCCCACAGCATTCCTTCAGATTATTTAAATATGGTATTATGCATACACCTGTGTCTCCTTCTCTCCAGGGCTAAACATTTAGCTTAAGATTAATAAATGTTCTTATGAAAATGTGCCATCCAAAACCATTCAAGCATCTTAGATATAAGTCATATGCATATGCTCAAACAGCTAGTGACAATAACAATAAGAACAGTAGAATATGTGAAGATTTTTTAGTAGTTAATTTGCTCCCTTCAAGCATTTTCTATTTGAAGCCTTCTCTGAATCAAGGCCCCCAAGAAGAATTCGTCAGCCTTGCCTTTAGGCCACCAATATAGGAAATCTAAATTTTTTTGTACATATTACTCTTTGGTAAAATTATTTGTTCATACCAACCTGTCCTAAAAGACAGTGTATCAGAAGCTGCTAATTATTTTTAAAAATCCATTGTCCTCTTCTTCCTTTCATTGGAAGAAACTTTTCAATGGGTCTTTTGTGTTTCTGCACATCTTGCTAGCAGAGGAAACTCTTCCAGATTATCTTTCCAAGGATGTTTGTATAGCAAAGAACCTTGGAAGACACAAACAGTATCTTCCTCTGCAAAGAGGATGATTTGTTTGCTGACCAGTATAATAATGAAGATCTCACATCACCCTTTGGTGCAAAGGTTGAGCAGGTTCACTTGCACAGCCACTACCTGTGCAGCATCCACATGAGTCATTCCATGGTCTCCTCATGGGACTTAAGGACAAGAATAATAATATAAACTTGAAAATCATGTTACCTGCAGTCCCTTATTTAATAAAGTCTTTTGTCTCTGACTCGGGAATCTTGTGTCTTCTGCCAGCATCCATGAGAATTTACACATCAGGAAAAATCTCAGACCCTTCAGAGTTCTTCCGGGGTCCCCAATAACAGTGGGAATTCACCTTCAGACATAAGCGAAGGAGACTTCTGGTGATTCTAGCTCCTGAGCTTGGATCTCTCAGCCAATCCCAAGATACTGTGATGCAAAGAGAAGCCATAGCCACTGCTGCTGTGTGACTGAATTTGTGATCCACAAAATGTGAAAGATAATAAATGACCATTTTTGTTTAAAGCAGATAAATTTTGAGGTAATTGAGTTAACAACAAAGACAACAACAATCTAGAAGTGAGGTGCTGCTCTGACAAAAAAAAACCCAAAAAATTCACCAGATTTGAGACAGTATGGTGAACAGAGAGGAAAGGCTTTGAAAAAATTGTCAGAGAAAACCTGATGGCCTTCAGAATGGCTTAAGAAAGGTGACAAGAATGATACTGAAAACTAGAAGAAAAGAGACCTTTGTCCTGTGGGACAACTCTGGCTACTCATGCTGTTCAGAAACTTTGATGATGTATTTGGATGAACATAAAAAGGAAACATAATGTAATGGCATCTAACTTCATATATACAGTTTGCTTGGTAGATAAAATTGTTTGAAAATTGTTGAACCACGGTATCTAAAAGGAATTCTATATTTTCATGTTCCTTTTTTCTTCCTGGGAACCAGTGGAAAAAGTACAAACCTTTGTGTCAAACCTAGTTGGTAATTTATTTAACCTCTGTTGAATCTTAATATCATCATCTGTCAAATGGGATAGCTTCATAGAATTACTGGGGAGTTTATAAGAAATAACGATCATAAAACACAGTTGCTTCTATTGCATTGTGGCACATTGAACACGCATGCTCATATACTGTCCCTCCCACAAAGTCACTAAAATAGCAGTAAACAAAAAATATTTTACTAAAACACATAGACAATGTGAAAAGAAAAAAGCAAGAACAAGTAAGAGATGTACATCCATTTAAGTTGATGGAAAGCTCTTAGAAGAGTAGCAACTGAGTTAGCAGAACAGAGTAAGTCTGACTTCAAAGGGAAATAGCAAAGAGAAGCACATGTCTTTCTGTTTTATGTCCTCCTGGACCCCTAACTCATAATGCAGGATTACATCTCTGTGAAGCCAGGTAATGACCTCTCATGCCACTACTCTGTGACTACCCAACCCTTGAAAAAAAAATCTGAGAGACCATGGATTGGAAGAAACTCAGAACAGCAAACGAGAGAGATAAGACAAATTAAACTGTTAATTGACATGGGGGGTGGCAGTGTATGTGGGTCAGTAATTAAATGAAGTCCACATATTTAACTCTGCTCTTTCTCCCATTCAGCTTCCAGAAAACGGGTAGAGAGAAGCACATTTCCCAGATAGAAAACTACAATGTTCCACTCTGGAAAATCTGATAGACCTCAAAGAAAAACGCTGTGGACACTTATGTTTGGTAGACTTCCTCCACAGAGATTTCAGTCCAAATTACTGATCACGCTCTAAGAAATCCAGCAGCTGTCAAGCTCACTGCATTCTCTCTTCATTCTGCAATGCCCACCCCAAGTACACAGAGCTTTATACTGCCTTACTCCTAAGTGTGAACATAATCAGGGATTATCAGACATCTGAGGAAACTTCCAACATGAAAAAGAGAGACCAAAGGAAGAATAATCAAACTAGGAGGAAGCAGAGACCATGAAGAGAAAGAAAAAAAAAATCACATGGAAATCATAACAGTCATAATCACAGTACACCTCACCATAAACTGTGGCATGAATGCATTGGGGTAATGTGTGAAAGGGAAGTACTTTTGTGTTTGCACATGCAATTATGCATACATGTGTGCATGTGTATGTTTGTTTAAGAGAAGAAAGTATTTTATTGCTCTAAGAGAAAATGAATAGTGCCTGTCCAAAATAAATATATATGTACAGAAATGACAGTACATCTATATTATTTTAATATATGCAGGTAAATATTCAAATATTTAATAGAATTTTTCTCTTTTAATACAGGATGGTAAGGGATGGGGTATGTTTCTGCTGCTTTTTAAAAAAAACTTATTACCACTATTTTATTTTTAAGCTGTGTGCATTTATTGCTTTGATTTAAAAAAAAACCCACATATTTGTTTTAAACACTCAATGTTGTTCCTGGGATATAGCTTATTCTCAAATTTGAGCTTTTTTATTGTATCCTTTTTACTGCTCTCTGTTAAAATCAAAAGTTTGTAGCTTAGCTGAAAAGTTTTAAAGTTACTAATTGAAAAGTTCCTATAAATGCCCAATTCAAGACAATTTTGCCATGAGAACATGTTTATCCAGGATGTTGAAGTAATAAGTATAAAGAGCTCTCTCCTTCCTCAGAAGTGCAATAGCATTTGCTGTCTGTTTTATTCATGTGGCAATGAATTCACATTATCATCTGTGACATTACTTCTATCATCTTGAAGGACGAACCTTCCCTACAATGGATGTTCTTTGAAGATACTCATTTCTTTGTAACAGTGTTGTACTTAGTAGACACTCAATAAATATCTGTTGATTAGAATTGATGGTAAGAAAGAGGCCTTCACTTTCAATATTCTAGTCTCAGGATGTCAGGAGGCCGAAATAAGCAATACCTCAATTGACACTAATTCAAATTTTGGAGGCAGTTTAACACACTGGATCAAAACTAAAGAGAATTCTAGATAGAACAATGTCCTGGATAATCTAAATTTCACATTAATGATTAAATAGTGATAAATTATCAAAAATATAATTGTTATTTAAATGTATACCTTTCAAATTTAGCTAAATTCACAAACCAGGGGAAAATTTTTGTTATTCATTTGTCTCCATTCCAGTTTAGGAAGTATATAAATTTAATCTGTCTACAATGATATTGATAAACAACAGTAAATAATGTTAGAAAACTCAGTCATCACTGCTACTGATTCTTCAACAATGACATAAAATATTACCTTTCTATTGTTTGTCACTTTAACATAAATCTATTTTGAAGGGAAAGAAGAAAGTATGATGCAGTACTTTGGTATACACACTAGAGCCAGGCTGCCTCAGTGCAAATCCTGGCAGTTCCTGAGAGACCTTGAGTGAGTTACTAACGTTACCATGCCTCATTTTCCTTATCTGTAAAATGGAAATGATAATTACTCTGCCATAATGCCATGAGGATTTAATGAGCTGACACATGTAAAGGCCAGGCACATTATAAACACAATGTAGCTATTTTAAAATTATTACCAGAGGTACATTATTTCTAGATAAATATATTATAATTTGATTATGTTACATTTATTGGTTCTGACAGAATTAGAGAATGACCTGAATGTATTCAATGCATGAGGGGGCTCAATTACATTTATCAAGATATCAGAACATGTTTTATTTGAGTTGTTCATAAATGAATTATACACTATATAAATGTTCAGTTGGTGAGAACTCCTGTTCTCTATAAAAACATCTTAACTTCTTAAAAGACACTTTCTATATACCTACTAACTATAGAATTGTCAAACTGTACATCAAGAGGGGAAAACCAGCAACGTGGTTGTATAGTCTCATGCCATTTTGATACTTAGCTCATCAACACCTATGACAGAAAAAGCTGTGGCACGTTACAGGGCAGTCTGGTGTCTGGCAAAGTATTATAAAAGATGCCTTTACATCTTTGTCAGCTTAGGAAAAGTCCCATGGCTCACAGCAGAGCCTCTAATTCTGAGCTATAACTTGTAGCGGGAAACAAGATACACACTATAGACTGTCATAAAACCAGACTATGTGCAATTCATTATATTGATTACAGATCTGGAATTAACAGACTGAGAATCAACAGCTGCCACCATGCCTTCTGCTTTCTAGTTGCTGTCACTCTGTGCCCCTTAGATGTGTTAACTCTCACTAAACCCCATGGAAGAAGCTCTCCAATGCTCCTCCCCTTTCTCATATCCTGCCACCGCAACCTTCAAAGGGCTTTCCACTTTTCACTATTTACAATCTTCTCCACTGCTTCCCTACCAAGCCCAGTCAACACCCCTCTCTTATTCACTGGGTTCACCATGAATTTCACAACATAATAAAGAGAAAAGTTTTTCTCTATTAAAAATGTGAGTCTCTCTGTCATAAGGTAAGCAGTAGCTGGTTGATAACATGCTGTACGTAGTTCATGGATCAAACATTGATTGTATACCTAGGATGCATGTGGCATAGTGAAAAGTTCTGGAAATAGAAATATAAAAGGACAAAGTCTGCCCTCAAAATTCTAGTCCTTGGAGAAAAAAATATATATAGTATTTAATATGTTATATATAATAGATATGCATATATATGCATTGGTAAACATCATGCAACAGAAATATTTGCAACAAAATTTTCTCTGATAATATGCATAAGATCAACCTCTGTGCATCATCACAGAGATATTTTATAAATGTTTCCCAAATTTTAATTCACTAATGAATGTCATGCTGGTCTGAAAAAAATTACCTCTGACAACAGATCATCATAGTTTTATGAAAGAGAAAAGGTGGATCATACTTCAAAATATTTTAAGTTCAATAAATGATTTATAAGCAATTTCAGGATGACATTATGATTATAATTAATATCATCTTACAGGTTCATATTTTAATAGCTATTTTCCAATTAATTTTATTTTTGGAAGAAACTTTAGTCTTTTTTACTGAGACTACGTTAACTATGTTTCCTTTTCTTCAGTTTCCTGATCTGATTTTATCAACTCATTTCACATCCTTCACTTTTTCATCCATTCATATTCTGAGTTATTCAATTTTCAATTTGAAATGTTCTTTTACATATGCAAATACTCATTTAATAATATTTCTTCTGCTTTGTGGGTGGTATTTGAGAAGCATAATCATCACATAAAAAATGATTCTTACTTTTTGTTTTCTTCTTATAGTAATGTGGTTTGGATACTGCCTAATGTTTCATTTTAAATTATCTTGGGATTTTCTGTACCAACAAAAAACTAGCTCTATCCAAGAAAGGATATGAATTTTGTTATTGTTGCTGCTGTCAAAAGTACTTTGCTATTTGTTATAATAAAGTATATATTTTTTAAATCAACTATTGACTAAAAGGGGGTGGGATGTCATATGATCTTGGGATATCCTTTCCTTTCCTTAACACTCCAAATTTCTACCAACTGCTTCTTTTCTCCCCGTTACCTCTCAGCCTTTAAGAGAACCTTGCCCCAGACAATGTCTTCCCAAGACTGCCACCTCTGCTTCTGCATACCTTTAAGATCCTTCCTTATTCTCCACTAGTCAGTGCTCTCATTCACAGGGTCAGACCTGTTCTCGGTACTTCTCCCTCTTTCTTGTCAGTGATCTTATCTGTGACCATCCATCACTAAGATCCTGCCTCACTCCCCTGTTCAGGGCTCTGTCCCCACCTGATGACAGCATGGGCTTTGGAACTGGCTCTGCAAGTTTCTGGTAACTTTTATCCCATTTAGAAGTATCTTGAAGTTTAAACTATTCTTTTTCCACTAGTTATTCTGTAGGCTTGGTTATAAGCAATTTTATTTGCTCTCCTTGCTGATTTTTCTACAGGATATTTAGAGATCAAATTTAGATAGTCATCATTATCCTACAGGAACCTAGACAATTTGCCATCTAAGAACCAAATAAGTTTACTTAACTAACTAGGTACTAATTAAGCAAATTATACTACACAATATTATTTCTTTAAGTTTAATAAATTTTTATTAAAGTGCATGACATCTCCCATCATTTAATTATATTCTGTTTGAAGTGTGAAAACAGTTTTTTGTTTCCAGCTTTCTATTTTGCATTTTTATCATGTCTCTCTTAGTATTTTGATACAGTGAAATGCTATCACTGTAGTTAACACACGAAGATATTGATTGGCAAAGTATACGGAGTTATGGGAAGGCAGAGTCCTTGTAACATCTGTGTCTGGCATACACAGAGTTGTCTTTTGTAGAAAAGTTTCCCATGGGCCCTCCCTACATCTTTTTTCCCTTCAACGAAAACCCTAGCATCTTGCTTTACTGGAGAGATAAAAGTGGCAACTCAATCACATGAATTAGGACAGGATCACTCTATAATATAAAAGGTAACTATTATAGGTAGGTTCAAAGTCTTCTCCAACAAATACCACTGAATGGCATGAAACCAACCCAACAGACCCCTCCTTAGGGGCAGGGTCATTTAGCCAAGGCTGTGAGTATAAACTCCTGTTAAGTGTACAGCCAATGAATAAATTTTTACACAATTCCCTGCATGCGCTTAGCATAAACTCTGATTGTTGTAAGTGATTCAGCTGTATTTTTCTTTGTGATCCTGAGTAACTTTATATTATTGGACATATGTAAGAACAAAAAGTTGTCCATAAATATATGAATACAAAAAGCATTGGTGGTCTTATTTTTACAACTATGCCTTTAGTCCTTTTAAAAAAAATTATATATACACTGTAAATTGTATTACTCAGGCTAATTATATTGGATGTGGTACAACTAGGCTACCTAATGTCATAGTAAAAAATGAAACACAGCCACAAGAGCAGCTTTAATTAATCAGAATCATTTTGTTAATACCTAAGAAATTTATCAGATAACATTATTTCATATCAATCTAGCTTCATCTTATTTGAAATGATAACATAATACTTATTAAAAGTACTATTAATTGTAGCAGCAAGGCTGAAAAAAAAAGAAAAAAAGTACTATTAACTATCAGATCTCGTGTTGAGGAATCAGCATCACTAATAAGGCAAGCTGTTAATATTGGAAATTTCATTTCTGGATTTCTTCTTCCATGATTTACATAACTTTTATATCAATATCTTGCAAGACATTCTGAGATTATCTTCTAGCCATTCCAACTTCAAATTTTGTAAAATTATGGCAACAAAAATTGATTCATACAAACTTAGGAGAATAGGCTAAAACTGAGAACTGAACTTGCCTGTCTGACTTACCTTTCAAGGAGCCATAACTGGTCATCATGAGGTATAACAGGTATATGAAGAAAAAAGGGCAGATTTCAAGTCTTATATTATAGGAAAGGGGAGGCTAGTAACAAACACCTGTTTCTAAAGCAGTTCAGTTGCCCTAAACCAGTTTGCCTAATTGACTTTTTAGCCTGTATTTCAACTTCATCTGAATATTGTGCTATTTTTCTAAAAATTCTTGAAATGAAAACAAAATTGCTTTAGAGTCAACTAAAAGTAAATTTCACATTATAATTAAATAAAAATAAATGTTGAAGGATGCAAACACTGAATTAAAATTTTTGTAAAGTATTTAAAATAGACAAAATGAAAAAAAGTCACCTAAAACAAAACAAAATATCCACATTAGTTCTAAAATTTTGGAATTCAGTAAATACTTCAACAGAATGATGCTGGATGTCCTCTTAGAAAATTCAGTTTAGGCTGAGTGGTACAGTGGCTCACGCCTATAATCCCGGCACTTTGGGAGGCTGAGGGGGGATTGCTTGAGGCAAGGAGTTTGAGACCAGTCTGAGCAACAGAGTGAGACCCGTCGTCTCTAAAAATATATATATTAAAAAAAAAATACCCAGGCATGGTAGCGCACACCACAGTTACAGCTACTTGGGAGGCTGAGGCAAGAGGATCACTTGAGCTGAGGAGTTTGAGGGTGCAGTGAGCTATGATCATGCCACTGCACTCCAGCCTGGGGGACAGAGTGAGACCATGTCAAAAAGAGAAAGAAAAGGAAAGAAAAGAAAGACAACTGAGTTTAAGATGATTCAAATTTTAAAAAGGTAAACAGATGGGCTAAAAGAAAAGGACTTTCAAATAAAGGGAAATCTCTCAAAAATGATAACACTTTCCAGATAAGGAAACTGAAGCTTAAAAAGGTTAAATATCTTACCCACATTCACACCCAGCTAGATCAGTTATGAAACATGTATTGAAAGCAAATCCCTGCCTTAATCATTATAGATACTTAATCCCTGTATCACATTGTATCCTGATCATCACATGTTCAAGCCTAAGGATCAGACCAAAGAAGACTGGCTGGATGATGTTTTTTTTTTTTTGTTGAAGATACGAGAAAAAGCATTTCATTTTATCACATAGAATAGGAAGAAAATACAAAAAAGTCTACATTACAGAGCTCTTTAGAAAAGATACTATTTTTTGAGATGAAGCAAAAGATAAATGGACAAAATGGGACAACCTGACAAAGGTAAGAAATGGCTGGGCTAAGAGAAGTAATTAGCAATGACTAGACTCTTGAGAGTGTATGAGCAATTTAACTGTGGATTTTTTCCAAAAAACCCTAATGCACTGAAAATTAAGGGAGTTATCCAGCTTTTCTTTATGATATTTATGTTTATAGCTCATTCTACAGAGAGGTACAAAAAGATAAATAGGTAAAAGTGCTGCCAAAAACTAAGAAAGAGAGGCAAGGCAATCAAAGATGCATCAGGAAATTGCAGACAAATGAGACTGGAAAGGCGAGTCTGCATCATTGGAACAAAGGCTGGCCAACTACAAGGTTCAAGGTCAGCATCTGAAGCACACAAAGAAAGGAAACCACTGTGTAACAGGCAACGGGAAAGATTTAAAGAGTCTGAGTTGAAACATGACATTTTTCAAGCATTTTAGCAAAGGTGTTAGAATAAACTAAGGAGAGACACAGAAAGAAATAAGACCAATTGGAAAGTTACTCCATGATCAACACATAGGAGATCCCAGAATATGATGATGTTGGTCCAAGGGGAGAAAAAAGAATGAATGGAAGAATTAATGAGACTTGGTGGGCTGTAAGGATGGCTAAGACTAAGAAAAGGAAAGTTCACAGAAAACTCCAGGGTTTTGAGTGTGAGTGACTAGAAGTATGGAGGTGGCACAGTG
The DNA here is from genome assembly GCA_963574885.1 of Lepilemur ruficaudatus. Lineage (NCBI taxonomy): Eukaryota > Metazoa > Chordata > Mammalia > Primates > Lepilemuridae > Lepilemur > Lepilemur ruficaudatus. The sequence continues at coordinate 20,295 of CAUYRT010065737.1, forward strand.
GTAACAAGGAAGCAGTACCAGTCCTCTCTTTCTGCTATCTCACATTTCTCACTAATAGTTGCAACTATTAGTTCCAACTCTACTCAGTGTCTAAACTAAAGCAGACAAAGGCTAGAATGAGTTAGGTGCTTTGAGTTTGGAGTTAGTCCAGCTCTCTTACACCTGTGATACAGTGTCATGTGCACACCCAGACCCCAGATCGCCATACTAATGAACTGTCTCCACCAAACCTACCAGGTTTCTTCCTACAATGTGAAAGTTTTTATTTTCTCTGAACATAAGTATGTATCATAAATAAAATGCAAATATAGAAAAAAAAGAAATTACCTCAAACCTAATTACCAAGAAATACCTATGATATATCAAGTCTTTCTCCTATGTTCAGAAATATTATTCTACCATTTTATGGCTATCTTATCATATTATTAAGATATTACACAATTATAATTATAAACAGATATAATGTGGTCACATTATAGCATATTAATATAATATAAACACACTTATATTATATAGCTTTTTTTTTTTTTTTTGAGACAGAGTCTCTCCCTGTTGCCAGGGCTAGAATGAGTGCCATGGCGTCAGCCTAGCTCACAGCAACCTCAGACTCCTGGGCTCAAGCAATCCTTCTGCCTCAGCTTCCCAAGTAGCTGGGACTACAGACATGCGCTACCATGCCCAGCTAATTTTTTTTTCTATATATATTTTTAGTTGGCCAATTAATTTCTTTCTACTTATAGTAGAGACGGGGTCTCGCTCTTGCTCAGGCTGGTTTCGAACTCCTGACCTTGAGCGATCCGCCTGCTTTGGCCTCCCAGAGTGCTAGGATGACAAGTGTGAGCCACCACACCTGGCCCATAGCATTTTTAATTGACAGATAAAATTGTATGCATTTGTCACACATACAACATAAACATACATACTGTCTCCTCTTCAAAACAACATGATGTTTTAAGTATATATACATGTGGAATGACTACTAGATAATTAACAAATATATTACCTCACATGGTTATTATTTATAACTTAACATTAACATCTTAGCATTTTTCAAGAATATAATATATTGCTATTAATACAGTCATGTTGTACATAGATCTCGTGAACTTATTCCTGCAATCTAACAGAAATTTTGTATCCTTTATTTTTAAAAAAATAGTTTTCAATTGGATAGGATAAAATGACATCTCATTATTTTATTTGCATTTTTAGATTATTAGTAAGTCTGAATACATTTGAATATTTTATTGGCCATATTAACTATTTATCACTTATGCTGAAAATATTTTTCACATTTATTTTTCTTCCTATATATATATGTTATTTTCATTGTAGAAAAGTTTTAAATTTTTACATAGCCAAATGTATGTTTTCTTTTGGATTTCTGTCTTTGGTATCATTAATCAAAAATCCCTCTATATTCTAAGTCACTCAAATTTTGTGTTTGTACTTTCATTGTTTCATTTTTTACAATTAAATCTCTCACGCATCTGCAACTTAGATTGTTATAAGGTGTGAAGTACTGAGCAGAAATTTTTTTCCCCAAATAATTAGTTGGTTTTATTAAGGCCTCTTTTGGAGTAATCCGCCTTTAACATGATTACCTCAAATGTTGTCTTTATCACATACTAAATACTTATAATGCCAGATATATTTGACAAATCGTATATTGTTGTATTTTTGTCTCCGTTTCCTAATCTGTGTGCCAATTTTGTGAAAAGAAAGAGAAGACTTGCCCAGAATCCTGGGATATGTAGCTGCCTTCTCATGGACAGGGCCAGTCATATGGAAGTTATACAAAGGAAGCATACCTGAAAAGGATGTAATAGCTACTTTGATAGAGAGTTTGTCAGACTTAATGATAACCTAATGTCTACAAAGATATTTGTAGACATAACCATGTAAATTAAGTATGAAAGAAATAAACAGAACTCTATATATTTATTTAGGTGCATGTAATTAAAAAATACATTTTAAGAACAGAAAAATACAACCTTTAAAAATGTCCTCCAGCCCTCACCTTGAGCCGCTGTCATAGTCTCCTCACTGGTATTCTTCCCACCGGTGTGGCCCCTTTCATGTCATTGCATGCTATGTCCAGTGTGATCATATAGAACAAATGTGACTATTTTCCAACACTATAAAGTCTTGAACAGTACCCCAATAACTATGAAATATATTATATGCTTTTTGCAACAATGTAACCAAAAATATTTGTATCCCATAATACTTTGAAATAAAAAAAGATTAAAAATGCAAAAAAGAAATATTTTGTAACCTCTAATAATGAATAATGTGAATAAAATTCATATGACAGTTTATAGTATATATGCATTTTTCTCTAGCTATACTTCTTGCTTCAATAAGGAAACTATACTTTTCCCTCTGCTGTGTCATGGTTCTTAGTATTTTCTCAAATCTGGACAACCATTCCCTCTCTTATCCAACCAACACTTTCTTATTTTTTAGTCTCAGCTCAAACATCACTTTTTACACAAAGTCCTTTCTTTGAAGTTCCTAGGTTATGACTTTGATACCCTCACTATGTTCTTATGGCTTACTACCACAGCAACCATAAGATTCCATTGCAAGTGTTTGGATAAATGTCCTCTCTTTTGGAGAAGGTACGTTAGAGCTAAAGCTAATCTTCTGTCCTTGGCATTGCTAACATATGAAGGAATGCTAGCATGTAGAGGCTCAGTAAATATGTGACAACTGAGTAGAGGAAGTGTAGCATGGAAGTCAAGAACATGGGCTTTGGAATCAGAGAGGGTTAGGCTTAAGTACCACCTGTGCTATTTCATGGTCATTTGACTAATTTCTTTATTCTCCAGGAGATTCTTATTCCCCATCTGTAAAGTGTGGATAATGATAACAAACTTGTAAAAATATTATTAGAATTAAGAGAGATAACGTAGATAAAGGGTTTAGAACAGTGCTTGGCATTAAAAAATGTGTTCAACAAAGGTAGTTAATAGTAGCAAATACTATTAAGTAGTGTCCATAGTAGTAACTATTCTAGTAGGAAAGTTGAAAAAAATAACAGCTCCATTTCTTCAGGATTTGTAAGAAATCTAAGAAGAGTAACTATAGAGAGTGAGTTATTATAAAACAAATTTATATTTTAACTAATATAAATAAATTTTTACATACTAAAATTTGCTTTTATTCACATTATTCATAATGTGTGTATATATGTATATAATTTGTTAGTATATTAAATTTCCAGAAATGGAAGTTCTGTTTATTTTTGTTATTTTGGTATTTTCCTCATCCAAATTAAAGGAATGGAATTGTATCATCTTTACAAATTCTTCTGCAACATGTATTAACATTATAGAGTTGGTAACAACTCTCCATGTATAAATTATCTCATGAATTTCATAAAATATTTAATTAACTTATTAAACAGAATGCAAATTTCTTAATTAAATCAGCTATCATAGAAAAATTTTGTGAATTATTTCAAATTATTTTTAGAAATCAGGAATTTGAAGCTATTTCCATATTTTTACATAATCTGTTGGCACTAATAGAGTTTAAAAGATATATCTTATATATGTTGACTATATTAAGTTAAATTCTGTTAAGTATAAATTATTTGTTTTCTGTATTATTTATGTTCTATCTACTTCTCAAATTAATTAGAGGTATTATCCAAATAAAACTATATATCAGGCCGGGTGCGGTGGCTCACGCTTGTAATCCTAGCACTCTGGGAGGCCGAAGCGGGCGGATCCCTCAAGGTCAGGAGTTCGAAA
>CAUYRT010065740.1:0-11057 GCA_963574885.1 Lepilemur ruficaudatus
AAACCAGGACATACTAAGCCATGGCAGGTCAATGAAATTATATTTGCTTCTAATTAGCACCTTAAAGCTGTTAATTTTTTTTTTTTTTTTTTTTTTTTTTTGTTAACCTGCATCTAAATCACACAGGAAGAAAGGTAAAAACTGTCTTAGGAAATAACAAAGATAAGATGACCAAAATGCATAGCTCTTTTACTTTGAATGAACATCTACTTTAGATTCCTTTTTTTTTTTTTTTTTTGAGGTGGAGTGATCCCTGAAATAAAGGTTCGTTTTAGAATGCAATACTTTTCTCAAGAAAAAGCATGTCATTGTAATAGCCGTGCTCTTTTTGTTATTATTGTTATCATTTATAGCTACACAGGGAGGGAGGTCATTAACTTGAGGCAAATGTCACAATTTCTGCAAAAGCTTCAAGCTTTCTTATTTTGCTTTGTTTCAGGAATCGCTGGGAATCCCTCTGATTCTAGCTCCAGTTGTCTTCAGTGAGGCCCGCCACACATGTGAGATGAACAAGAAACTAATTATGTTCTTTGTGCAATGCAAGTCGACATAAAAATTTTTAGATATCCTTATCTTTTACATATGTCAAATATAAAAAATCTCTTTCAAATGCATGGTCATACTGTATAATAAATTGAAATCTCTATGATTTTCTTTCTGCACTAAGGTTCGCCTCTGTTTTTAAAATGTGAATTTTTCAATGTCAAAACTTTGCAAAATGTCTGAATAGATATAACAATTGGAGCTGTTCTTTCAGGTTTATTTTCTCTGTAATGTCAATAACGTTATTTAGCAACCACTTTTGACTTAGGCTTTATTTTTATAGTAACATTTTACTCTATTTCTAAGTGTTTCTTATAGACTTCATTACAAATTTAGTTTCTAATAATGTCTTCTTTCTTTAAGAAATTATAAATGTAATTTCTTACTCTAGGTTTCTTCTATTTGATCCCTTAAAGCACATTTTTCCTTTTTCAATTTCATCTCACAGTTATCATTTTGCTAAGTTTATATTAAATCTGCAAAATTATTTGCACAAATGTTAAATTTTATTCCAATGTTAATACTTTTGCTCAGATTAAATATTATACATTTTAATCTAAAAAAGCAAAGAAAAATGTAAAAACTTTTTTTTGGCAATTGTGGAATCTGAAATAATACCTACAGTAGCTGTTAAATATATCTCTTATCCTATTAACTTCAATAATATATTTGCCAAATGATGAGCAAGGCAAAATAGTTCTTGTAATATAAGAAATGCAATTTTAAAAGAAAGCCTAAACAGATTTAAGTGTCTCTGGTATTCCATTTAAGAAAGTTGAATTACATGGCAACATTTTTAATACTACAACTAACATTATGGCTCTTCAATATATTTTTAAAATAAACATTTTTATTCACACACAGGATATAAAAATGCCTATTAAATCTGCTTATAATACCAAATACATCCCATTAATAACCTCTAATTTTATATGGCTTGAGAGCTTTAAAAGGTTGATAAATTTATTTCAAAAAAACCAAATATAACATCATGGAACAAGTTGAAAAGAAAGTGTCAATTTAAAAACAAGTCTGATTTGATTATCTTGTTTAATCAACCCCATTGACATATTAGCCATAGGAGATACTTTACTTATAACTTATATACTTCAATAATAGAATTAGAAAGTAAAAGATTGCTATCAATTGGTGATTGCTACTTCTTAGACTTTTTTCCCACCAAAATGCAAACAATTATTTTTCTTATGATGTTACATAACATCTTATGATGTTATAAACTGGCATAACTTTTCCAATATTAACATTTTTGATTAACACTTTAAAGTACTAAATTACTTAAATGTTAGTAAGAATTGAATTTTACATTTTCCTAATACATTTGAAAATTTTGTTGAAAGAAATTTTGTCAAAGGTCTGTATAAATGGACATGATGAACTATATTGTGAATTACAATTTATTTTATCATCATGTGTAGGATCTTAAAGGGTGCTAAAATTTTCATCTTTTTATAATAGCTTGTTTTGGGTACATATTCAACATTCTATTAATATATTTTTTAATTAACTGATATTTATCATTATGTCTTAGTTGCAAGTATCAATGAGGCAAATATATATGTTTTAATATAATTGTTTATTTAGAGGGTATAAATTTTAATTTCTATAAAATCTTTCACCTTTATGCATTTATATAAAAATTGAGATGCCTTAACAAGAAACCCTCAATCTCTATCTATGTGTTCTAATTCATTGCCAATCACAAATCTGCAGAAAATACCAAATTGACCTTCTTGGGGACAATTGAGTCAGGACTCAAAGGAATTGATTCTGGTTTTTGTTGTTTGCAAAATTTTCTGTTTGAGAAAAATATGCTAATCCTGGAGAGATAAAGTCATCTTCATTTTAAATATGTAAAATGCAAATGAAGCCAAGCAATATGAATATGTGCCAAAAAAAAAAAAAAGGTAAAATAAAACCAGGTAAGAAAGTTTGCTAAATTTTGCTCATATTTTATTTATATTTTGTTTTCTTGACGGAAACATAAATGTGTTTTCGCCCGGGAAGCCATGTAATCTGTGTACCTCAGTTTCTCTATCTGCCAAATGAAGAGAGCATCGCATAGCTTGCCCTTTCTCTGCCGCTATTTTATTTCTTTTTTCTTTTTTAAATCACAGAACATTAAAAAATTAGTAAAATCATTTTTGCAAAAGGACATCCAGCCTTGGGAGAGAAAATTTTCTGAGGAAATATAACATGATGATATCAAAGAAAATGTGTCTCTAACAAAAACCACTAAATGTATGTTCATGAGATGAACAGAACAACCACGTGCGTGCAAAGAAAGCAGTATCTTAGGGCATCTGACTTTTCTGTATGAAACCGGGAGCTCTGGAGGGTCCTTTCACGATTGTAGTTGATGCTAAGGATGATACAATTTCAATAACTTAAATAGCTTCATTGCTATAGACATTTTTGGCCAAAGCTTAAAATGAACCTGTTTCTTTCCTGTTAAATTATGAGCAAAATTATATATTATGAAAAGGTAAATATACATTGTCTTCTGATTTTGTTGGTGGTGATGGTGGTAGTGATTTTGTTCGTTTGATTTTTGCCTTTTCTATTTAATGACAGGAGTATTCTATATATATAAGTATAAATTATGTAATTTAAATATAAATACAACATGCATATGTATAAACATAAGAAAGTGCATATAGCTAAAAACTGACCTACTAGGTTTCCTATCTATGTGTTTTCAAACAGGAAGTTTGTAAAATTTGATTTTTCAAAGTGAAGTAAATGAAATACAAGGCAGCTATAATTATTGAAACCAACAACCCCAATTAACATAAAACTCAAATATACATAGCCATGGAAAAGTATTGCATAAAGAAAAGATATACATGTTGGTCTCACTGGCGATTTTAGTTTGCCCAGTCAAAATACAGTCTCAAGCCCTATTCTGTTAAACAAACAATACATAGTGAAAGATACTGTCCTTTGTCTTCCAAATAAAATATACTACTAATTTTTCATAGCTCCATAATTTAAATAAATAAACACATATTATGTACTGTATTACATTTTATAGTCACATTAAGCATATTTTACTTACAGAATAATCTAATTTAAATTAGACAGTTTAGTCTGAATGAGAACATGAAGTACATTATAAAAGTCAGAGAAAGCTAAGGTGGAATAAAGCTGTGGCTTCTGCATTTCCAGAGAGGAGAACAAGCCTTTCTAAACAGCTTATTTGACTTGGGAATTTTCCAAGCTTGCTTAACATGAACTACGTTTTAAATCCAGAATTATCAGCCAGAGGGAATGGTTTTATAGTCGACACATAAGGTTTGAAATACTTGGACTTCCTGCGACTACAGGTTCAAATCCCAGTTGTGCTCCATTCTTTGGTGGTGGCTGAGTTAAGTACCATGCACGTGTATATGCATGTGTGAGGGGATTTTTTACAGATGAGGCGTCCAAAACGAGAGCAATGGTTGCACTGTGTGAAGATCCCAATGCAATTTTCCTCAGAACAGAGTGTGTGGCTCATGAATGACTGCAGCTTCTGGGAATCTTGCCAAAAACCTAGGGCAACCGAGAGTGTGGCTTTGCTCTAAAGGAGATTAAACTCCCTATTTAAAAGCTCCCTATACTACACCATTGTGAGGGTTACACTCATTACTTTTACCATGTTAGACGGTGAGTTAATACACATGCCTAAATGCAATATCTTAATTCTTCTCTCTCTCTCTGTTTGACAGAGTTGGTAGACTTGCCACCACACACCGCATTCAAGGTTATTGATTTTCAGCAGTGCACACAAAAGGCTATTGCAAAGGAAATAGTGTGTGCACTGGATGGATAGTCACGTAAAAGACAAAAAGTGACTAGTAGAAGTTAGTGCAGTAAGAATTAAAAAAAATGCTTTTAAAAAGCTAACATAATAAGATTAATTTCCCTGTGAACCATTTAGTTTTATGTTTTCTAACTAAGGCCTATGACCTATCAATATCACCATTTGTTGCAAGGATTAGGTAAGAGAATACAAATAAATCAAGACTTGATATCTTTTTTTGAGCTTATTTCTTATTGTGCATTGGTTAATAAAATTTTATTTATATATTTATTAGGAATTAGACCAACATAAAGTAGCTGTTATATCAACAGAAATACCTCTCCCTAGCTTACCTCCTATTGAGCATCAATCAATATAACCTGTATATTGTATGTATATATATATGTATGTGTGTGTGTAAATCTATATGCACACATATATATGGCCCTTATGTATATGTATGTTTAGGGGAGAAATTTGTTTTATTAGAAAATTCATAATTTAATAAATTAAATTTATTTTATAATATTTAACATTTAATATTTATGAAATTATTCAATCATGGAACAAGTGAGATGGGACATAATGAGGAACAAATGTTTCTGCTGCTGTTGATGTTTTCCTAATAACATTTTTATTTTCTCAAAAAAATCAATCATAATTTAATCACTGTATGATATTGCATATGTTTAACATGGGATCAATATGATACAGGCTTCTGAAATCATTTTTTCTATTTTTTAATGAAATTCACTAAATTCTTCACATGAAAAATAATGCAATGAAATCTCAATTCACAGAATCTCTATAAAGATCAATTGACATAATAGATACAAATATTCTCTTAAAAATATAAAGAATCATAAAAGTATAAGGTGTTTAAGGGTTTTTTTCCCCCTAATCTTGGTACTTGTGTAAAAATTAAGAGTTTTTGAAGCAAAGGAAAGAGAAAACAGATAAGAATAAGGTAGTCATTGTACAACTATTTCAAATGAATCCCTAAATGGTAAAATAAATCATAGTGAATATAGTTAGACTACATTAACTTTAGAGGTCTTACTAACAATTAGTGACATAATTTAATTTTCTAGCATGCCTGTTTTGTAATTTTTAAAACTCTGTTCTTAAACATAGAATATTAGAAAAAGTTAAGGTATTTTTATGTCCTCCTCATTTTTTAAAGAACATTGACTTGATGTAGTAGCAAGATCAAAATCTCTGAATGTGGTAGACAGGGTTTCAGTTTTTGTTTTGCCATTTGATTTATAAGCAAAACGTTTGAAGATATAATTATTCATAGATAGCATAATTATTTATATATATAAATAAAACTATAGAAATCAATTGATTTCTAATAAGAAATTTTACTGAATTGGTTGTATTAAAATACATAAAGCCCATTTGCGTTTCTTTACATGAGCAACAACCACCAAAAAAGCTTGTTAGAAAAAGTAATTTTAGGAGGATGCCATTTATAGCTACCTCAGAAATAAAGTACTAGAAAAGTATTAGTATGCTGTTTCTGAAGAAAACTAAAATGCTTCATCACAAGCATTAAAGAAGATATAAATAAATAGATGTATGTGCCAGGTTCATAGATGGGAAGATTCTATTACCTGTAAATGTCAATGCTTCCCAAACTAATTTATAGATTTGATAAATTTAACATCAAAATCTGTATAGTTCATTTTGTGGATCTTGTTGAAGTGGCTTTACAGTTTATATCAAAGAGAAAATGCCAGAATTTTCAAAGACATTCCTGTGAAGAACAGGAAAAGGGAGTTGCCTCATCATACACCATAAAGTATTATGGACCCATGATAAATAAGACAATGGTATTAGTCTATGAACTAAGAAAACATCAAGAAGAATAAAAAGCCCAGAAACAACATATATGTGGATTTTTGATTTATCACAAAATAGACTGGAGGAGGGAGGGGGGCAAGGGCAATGTACGTAACCTTAACATTTGTACCCCCATAATATGCTGCAATAAAAAAATAAAAAATAAAAAAAAAGAATTTGTGGTTTTGTGGGAATTGATGATTTTTAAATAAAATGTGTTGATATGATTAGTTTTCTGTATGGACATAAGTGAAGTTGGACCCCTACCTTCTCCTATATGCAAAAATTACTCCAGGTGGATTAAAAACTTTAATATTAAAGCAAAAACAATAAAGCTTTTAGAAGTCAGTAGAGATGAATATCTGTGTGACCTCAGTAGACATTAATTTCTTATAACTCACATAGCAAAAGTAAAACAGAGATCAATTTGACAATGCTAATACTTAAAATTTTAGTTGCTCAAAATATCATGTAGAAAATAAAATAAGTTAGAAACAGAAAGAATATTTTTAATACATAGATTTGACCAAAAAATGATTATGAATAAAATCAAAATGACTCTTCAAAAGAGAAATAGTCAAAAGTCCTGACTGACTAAGCACATGAAAAATGCCTCATCGACATGCAGATATTCTAAAACCACTAATAAGGAGGAGAATAAAACTTAAGATCAATAACATAAAACTTTTCACTCAACAGTTTGGAAGAAAAATTTTTAATAAAACTTTGACGATAAGAAGTAAAGATAATAAAGATAAAACTATGGATAAACTGGAATGTTGTTATAATGTTGGTGAATTTAAATTAATAAAGCCACTTTAGAACAAAAATTGCCATGATCTAGTAAGGTTGAAGATAAACATATTGATGTCCACAAAATATATTGATACTTTGATATTCAATCAAGAGATTGATTTGATATTCAATCTAGAAAAAGATGTATACTTGTAGACATGTATCAGAATGACCTTGGCAGCACTATTTATCTTAACCAAAAAAAGGAGACAAATCAATTGTCTATAAGCAGCAGCATGTGCAAATATATTACGATATATAAAGGGATTCTATACATAGGTAAAATGAAACAAATGACAGGTATAAACAATAACATGGTTGAGTTGCAGGAACAGTATGTAAGGTACAAAAAACAAATTGCAGAGAAACATATAGAGTTGACTCAATTTATATAAAGTTAAAAAAACATGAGAAACTAAATGTATTATTAAAGGTAAAAATAGTTTTAGTACAACAATAAATCAAAGCAAGAAAACAATAAACATGCAATTCAGGAAAGAAATTACCTCCACGAAGATAACAAAATGGGGTAGAAGAAAGTCATACAAAAGGTTTCAAATTAAAAAAAATATTTTATTTAAGGAGGATGGTTGATAATAGAAATTCATAGTATTATAACTATTAACATATGTTTAATATATTATATATGTGAATGTAAACATTTTTTCATCTGTGAGTATTTAATAAATGCCTTTTATGCCCCAGAAAAAAGAAAAGCCTTATCAAATAATCATAAGATATTTTATTATTTACTGAAAACATTTTAGTCAAGCTGTCATAACTCTATTTAGATCAGATCATTTGTGCTGGGGTAACATTTTGGGTACATTCTAGGCTTCTTTTCTGACATGTGAATTGAAACTGTGACACTGGACTATACTGATACCTGATAAGAGGAAGCTGTCCTGACATATCCACGGTATTCATAGTTGGGATGTTCTTGAAGACAGCCTTTATGACAGTATACAGTGTACCCTCAGGACCAATGAAAGAAATTTTTCTTAGCACTTAGTTTAAAAAAAAAGAGAGAGACAGAAAAAGAATTAACTGTTGAATAAATGTTTCATGAATTGATGTTGTGACCTGGGAACCTTTTCTGACAATTGTATAATTTAGCTCTCAATCTTTTCCTTATTTCTTCTGGCTTTAAGACCTCACAGAGCATATGTTGTGAGCCATCTTTGGCCAACAAATAAAATTGTGTATATTTACTCCTCATTCCACATTATTTGCCAGCATTTATTTTATCTTTATTTCCAGAACTTTATATATTTTACTTTTGTTCTGTATTGAATATATATGTGTATAGGCTATAGCACATTCTTTTTTGAATGAATCAAGGTACAAATAACCATTTCTAATATGTATTAAAAATATTTTAAATATTGTGACTTGATCTTCTATCACTGAAAAATTGAAATCCGAATTTTTGAAAATATTGCTCTTTGTAGATGATATTAGCAAAATCACACCAACTTTAATATTGAGCTGTCAGAATATGGATAAAATCTTTAAGTGATTTATACAAATCATATGTTAAAAAGCTCTCTACAGAAATGTATTACATATATATTTGCTTTTCCAATTGTTCTTAAATAGACAAATTGCAACAAGCCATATTTGAAATAAAAAGAATGTTAACATAAAGCATATATGTTTGTGCATTATGGGAAATGAGAAAAAAATAACAATACTTAGAGCTCTTTAGATGAAATTTGTTTTTAATTTGGGACATAGATATCCCTTGATATTTTAAAAACAGAATTGAGAGCTGTCTACTCAGACCGACTCAAAATTCTGACTGGAGTCTTAAATCACATTTTGAAAAGTCAAGCAAATTTCTCACAACCATTTTTGAAACCGACTCAATGACTTAAGCCATACAAATGCATCAACATGTTTGTGCAGGGAGGCGTAGCCAACTTTGTGGTGTTTGGCATCATGCAGATGGTGGCTTTCAGCATGAGCCTTTGCTTTCTCACAGCAGTGATCAGGGAAGTGTATACATTCCTCCTGGCTCAGTTCTAAAATGAACTATCTGAAAAGGCCCCCACATCCATTCTTGTGGTAAAGAAAACTAGCACTGAACTTTACATACAGCTACATAATTTACCAGACTATTACCATTGCACAAATAATGTGCCATGGCAAAGAATCAATCATATCTCAGAATCAATGCCATGACTGGGTCTTAGTGTCCGTACTCTGTGTATTTTCATAATATATTGGAAAAACAGCTTTTGTGTGATGTTTTCAGTGATATGATTCTCTGTCTCCTTTTTGTCTCTCCGTCTCTCTCTCTTTGCTTTCCTTTCGTTTTTTTCCCTCTTTTTTTTTTTTATTTGCTTTAATGTCTTTTGTACTGGTGATTCCCACTGTTAATAATTCACTGTGTTTATAATTAGCATGTTCTCCCTTATTCCAAACACTGTTTTCAAGTATTTTTTATGCATACTAAGTGATATCAACTGATGATTGGTATGTTCTAGCTATCTTTTTAAGCCTTAGGGATTTTCTTAATTGATTCCAGTCACATTATTTTAATCTTTACCAATGTTTTTAATATCTGTGTTTCAGATATTTCAAAAACTAAGTCAATTTAATTAAATCATATGGCAATATTAATAGTACAATAGATTCAAGACTGACCCTTATCAGATGGCCCTAAATGCTTTAGAAATATGCACAGTGTTTTCAGTCTGAAACTTTCTAGACATGATTATCTCAAGCTTAAACTACTTATCTGTGCTTTCACACACTGTCTGGAATCATTATGTCAATCAGACAGTTGAATGTTTTATATATAGTTTATTTACTTACTCTTTTAGGCCCACTAATGAAGTTTAGCTATGTTTTCTATGGTTGCATTGTTGGGTTCCATTCTTTTTTTATGCACTTATTATTTATTTGTTTATAATGTATTATATCTTAGTTACTCTTCCAAGTTGCATGAATGTATTAGTGGAAAAAATTTATAACTTTGCTGAGTTTACATTTTAAACTCTAAGTGTTTACATGTACTAACCCATTTAATTCTCAAATCAACTCTGGTGTCAGATACTATTTTCTACATTTATTTATCTGATAACTGTTGCTTGCCTTTTATATATCACACGTATTCACTGCCCTTATTTCACTTACAGCACAGTGGGAGAAATATATACTGAATCTATATTTATCCTGGATAAATATAGAATATTTGTGGGATTTAACTTAGATAGGAAAAGTTCACTTGAGGAAGTTATGATTGAGATGAAAACTGAATAAATAATAAGAGTTAAGAAGGTATTCCAAGGGTATTAGTGTGTGTTAAGAATCTATTCCTTAGATATTGACTCCAGAACAAAGTACACCATTTCATGGTCAGTAAGTATTACATTTTTTTTCAAAATGAAACATAATAAAAGTGTGAGATATTATCAAATGTTGTTTAATATGAAGTCTTGCTTAGTTAATAAATGATGCAGAGTATGAATAACTTGGAAGCATATTTATTGTTACAAGAAAATATTTGGTTTGGGCACATATGAACAACCCAAGCATTTGTTTCAGTTGAAAACATTTGTTTCAGCAGAATATTTGGCTTTCATATCTGTATGTGAATTTCCAAATTGGTTTCCAATTGTAGCGAAGTAAGCATTTGGTTGGTGGCAGTTAGGATAGCCAAATGCTTCTGCACATGTTTGTAGAGTCCTGGGGACTCTCCTGACGTTTAGGACCTCTTATATATGTTTTTACTTGTTGTCTGATTAATTGTCAGGTAGCTGTGGATTAGAATTACTGAAACTTTCATTTGAACAAAAATTAAAATTTACAAAAGCTTACCAAAAGTTTAAAAAGCCTGAACTATCCTAATGAAGATATTTACGCTTTCTTCAGATTCTTAAACTTTTAAGAAACAGAATACACAGGGCAAAAAATAACTATGGTAAATATTTCTGTATTTATTTACCATTCACAAAGGTGTTTTTGTAAAGATTCCACAAACCTAGACCTTAGGAACATCTATGGAAAACAGTATAGAGATTCATTAAAGAAATAAATATAGACTTACCATTTCATCCAGCAATCT
>CAUYRT010065744.1:0-10737 GCA_963574885.1 Lepilemur ruficaudatus
CCCAGCTACTCGGGAGGCTGAGGCAGAAGGATCGCTTGAGCCCAGGAGTTTGAGGTTGCTGTGAGCTAGGCTGACGCCACGGCACTCTGCAGCCCGGGCAATAGAGTGAGACTCTGTCTCAAAAAAAAAAAAAAAAAAAAAGGTACAGCCAGTTGTACCTTAGTATCCATGGTTGGTTGAGATTGGTTCCTAGACCCGCACTGGATACCAAAATCGACTGATGCTCAAGCCCCTTATATAAAGTGGCATAGCATTTGCATACAACCTATGCATAACCTCTCATATACTTTAATTTTTTTTTTTTTCTTTCAATTCGTTTTTGTTTTTTTTGAGACAGAGTCTCAATTTGTTGCCCTGGCTAGAGTGCGGTGGCATCAGCCTAGCTCACAGCAACCTCAAACTCCTGGGCTCAAGCGATCCTTCTGCCTCAGCCTCCCGATTAGCTGGGACTACAGACACGTGTCGCCATGCCCGGCTAACTTTTTCTATATATTTTTAGTTGGCCAATTAATTTCTTTCTACTTTTAGTAGAGACAAGGTCTCGCTCTTGCTCAGGCTGGTTTCGAACTCCTGACCTTGAGCGATCCACCTGCCTCAGCCTCCCAGAGTGCTAGGATTACAGGCGTGAGCCATTGTGCCCGGCCTACATGTCCTTTTTTTAAAACCATTTTTCCTAGATAGTAAGTTCCTAAAAGGCAAGACCTATGCCTTACACACCTTTGGGCACTCTCATGGCACTATACTATATGCCTGGGCATTAATCAAACAAGAACACTTTAACACATTTCAAAAATACTTCTTACAGGCATGCTTTACTGTAAGCTGCATGTGTATTCTTATATATGTGAATGAAGTAGTTAAAACAGGAAAAAAAAAGCCTTGCTTAAATCAAAATAGCAATTAAATTTCTATCCAATAAACTAGTATCTACTAAAATCCTAGAAAGAATTTACTAATTTTTAAGTCAGAAAACTGGCTATATTTTTCAAGCAGAAAGAAATAGAAGACTATTACAATCTTACCTGTGGCAGCTGGGTTTATCAATCCTGCAGAACCACTGTTTGCAATCTGAGAAGGGGCCTGGCTCAACCCAGTGGAAGGGGCTCCTAATCGAGGAAACTGTTGGGAACTCATTTCCACCTGCAGTACACACAGTCATATGGTTATTACTAGATTCTCAGATTAGAATCAATACTGAGAAATTAAAGCATCTTCAGTACCTATGACACATTCCTTTGGAAAAGCAAAAGCGGCATCATTTATCTAAACGACTCATGATCAACGAAAGTGCAGGCATTATCTAAACTATGTAAGTTTTTCATGTACATCAGTTGAATGAATAACAACATTACTTATATGGTGCTATAGGATACCATGATCCTCCATAAATACTTGCGGATTGCTATTATAAAAAAATCAACATTGAATCCTGGACAACAGCCACACAGCAGGTTATTGCCACAATGCGTATGTTATTCCTCTGTGTAAAATTTTATGGAAAATGGTATGTCTCTTTTGAAAGACTCAAACCTCACACCAAAGTGAATAGAACTGTGATTAGCATGGCACAAGAACATTCGGAGGGGGGATGCCAGCCCTAATAAAGGGTTAGAAATATTACATCAAGACCTGATGCAAAAAGAATCTCAAATGCTTTTCTGCGAAGTCCTCCATTTATGGATTTCCTTTTCTTCCTGTCTTTCACACCCCTCCACCCCCCAGTGCCAGAGGGACCCGAGACCTCCATCTTCTCTAAAATCGTCCCAGACTTTTCCCTCCAGGGCCAAGCTCTGCCATCTCCTAATCACCCGTAACCCAACCCCACCCCGAACTCCCCGGTGAGATCGGAGGACACAGGTTTTCAGCCACTTTGGTGTCTGAGACTCCGTCTCGGGGGTGGGGGAAGCGTTCCGGGAGCCCCCGGCACAGGACAGACATTGCGGCTCTTTACCTGTGGCCGCCGCCCGCCACCCGCACCTCCCGCTTGCATTTCGCCAGCCCGGAGGCGCCGCGGAAGGCCCATCTCGGTGGCAGCGCTGGGCTCCGGAGGCGCAGAGAAGGACCGTGCCGGACGGCGCCCTGGGCCCGCCGCTGTCCAGCCCCGCTGGCCCCACTCACCCGGGCCGCCCGGCCGCCGCTCGGCTCGCAGTCCTCTTCCCCCGAACCTGCCCCTGCCTCCCCCGTCCGCCCATTGGCCCCACGCCCGGCGCGTCACTGGAGGCCCAGGACCAATCCACGGCGACCTGCGCGCTCTGGGCCCGCCCCACCCTCCCGCCGATTGCCAGCCAATCAGGCGCGAGCCTCGCCGGGGCAGCCCAAACCCCTCGAGGCTGAGCCAATGGCAGAGAAAGACAGGAGCTCCCGGTAAGGGGGGTGGGGAGCTGGGAGGCCCCGCCTCGGCCGGGGTCTGAAAGCGGCGGGCGCAGGGCCCGGATGTGGAGAGTCACTTTAAACTGCTCCAGGAGCCAAGCTCGCTGGGCCGCCCGCCCGCCCGCGCTCCCTAGCCGTGCCGCTTCCCCGCCAAGGCCCACGTCCGCCACGCCCCCACGCCCGGGTCAGCCCACCCCTCCCGGTGCCTCTCCCTTCCTCGCCACAGAACACCCGGCCCCTGCCGCCGGCCCAACCGCCGTGCCCAGCTCGCGAAAGAGCCAGGTCCGAGCACAAGAGACAAGACACCTCTGCCCTTCCCCGGGGACGCGCAGCGGGACGGACGCTGCAACCCGGCTTGGCCGCCCCGCCCCCTCGTCTCCTCCCCTCCCCTCCCAGGCGCCTGTCCCGCCATTACCTGGGTGCTGCGCCAAGTGGCCGCCGCGCCGCCTCGAGCTAGTTCCCGTGCGCTCTCCGTCTGTGGGGCGACGTCCCCAGGTTCCGGACCCGCAGCCGCTGCTGGGGCGCTAGCACTCTGCCCCCAACCCCTCACTCCAGGGCCGCTGCTTCCGCCGCCGTAACGAGCCTGCCGCCTATTGGCTGGAGCAGGCCCCGCCCGCCTTTGGGATGGCCAGTCGCCGTACTGTGTGAGCGGGAGAGCGGGCGGGCCCGCCCCCAGGGCCGCGGATTGCTCTGGGAAATGTAGTCCTGCGCGCCGGGAGGGCGGGCCGCGAAGGAGGTGGAGAGCGCCGGGGCGGGGCCTTCGGACAACGGCGCCCAGGCAACACACCCCTTTGCTGTCTAGAGTCGCTTCTGCCTCCTCTCTCTGCGCAGCGGGAAGATAGTGGAGCCTGTCCTTTGCCTCGGCCTGAGGGCAGTAGGTTTCACTTTCTCGAGGCGAGGAGGAGCGGTGTGGCGCGGGAAAAGGTAATGGAGGCAAACTGCGGCGGGCCCACTGTGTCCTGACCGTGCCCGCGTCCCCGCGCCGCGCCTGGGACTTACTGTCACCACCGAAGGCCGCGGTCGGCGAAGCCTCAGCACCGTGGGCGATCTGGCGCGCGGCACTGGCGACTCTGTCGGGTTTGCGCCCCGCCTGCGCGGGAGCCCGGCACCCGCCCGCGAAAGCAGGCTGCTCCGACAGGCAGCTGCGCACCCCTGCCCAGGTCTTCCGGATTATAAAGAAGCAAAAAAGGGTAGTTTTGTTTTGCCGTTTTGTTTGGGGTCGAAGGTTGGAGTTTATACACCTGTAGAAGTCTTACCCAAATCTGCTCAGGCAAAATTTGGGTTTGACAAGGGATTGCGTTCCTCTCTTCCCTACACAGATGTAATTTAGGCCTGGAATTTTGTGATTAGTTAAGAAATAGGCCGGGCGCGGTGGCTCACGCCTGTAATCGTAGCACTCTGGGAGGCCAAGGCGGGAGGATCGTTTGAGCTCAGGAGTTGGAGACCAGCCTGAGGAAGAGCGAGACCACATCTCTACTAAAAAAAATAGAAAGAAATTAGCTGGACAACTAAAAAGTATATAGATAAATTTCGCCGGGCGTTGTGGCTCACGCCTGTAATCCTAGCACTCTGGGAGGCCTAGGCGGGAGGATCGCTCAAGGTCAGGAGTTTGAAACCAGCCTGAGCAGGAGCGAGACCCCGTCTCTACTAAAAATAGAAAGAAATTAATTGGCCAACTAAAAATATATAGAAAAAAAAATTAGCCAGGCATGGTGACTCGTGCCTGTAGTCCCAGCTACCCGGGAAGCTGAAGCTGAAGCAGAAGGATCGCTTGAACCCAGGAGTGTGAGGTTGCTGTGAGCTAGGCTGACGCCCTGGCACTCCAGCCCGGACAACAGAGTGAGACTCTGTCTCAAAAAAAAGAGAGAGAGAGAGAGAGATATTAAGTCTCAAATATTCCTCCTCCTCCTTCAAGCCACTTTCCTTTTTTACCTTCTTCCCTTCATTCTCAAAACTTTCGGAAGTAACTGACATAATATACTTTACCCTCTCTTGGCCTAGACAGTCACCACCCCTCGTTGGATTCTGCTCTTGCCACTCTTCTCAACCTGCTCCCCCAAAGTTGCCACTACCTATGCATGCACAACTTGAAACCCAGTGGTCCTTGCTTAGATCTCATCTTGCTTGGCTTACTGACCTGTAGGATTATAATTCCTGCTTTAAACACTCTCTCCTGGTTCTACTCTTATCAAGCTACATTATACCTCCTCTTTCTCATAAATACAGCATTCTCAAAGGCCCCAGTGCTCTTCTAATGCTATGCTACCTTCCTAAATGGTTTAATATACTCCCACAATTTCCAGTATCATCCTTGAAAATGTTAGGTATGCGCTGACCTCTGAGTTGTACACCCATAGTTCCAGTTCCACCTTCTGGACCAATCCACATAGGTAGGTGTCTTACAAGCCCGTCACACCTTTATTGGTGTGCCTCACCTATGTACTCCTCCTGATTCATGGTTTTGGTTAGTGGTATCACTGTCCCTTCTGCTTTCAGTCTCCTACTTGTTTCACACTCTTCCATTACCCAAAGTCACCATATTGCATTGGTGTGTACCTCTGTACCTCCCTTCCAATCACTTCCATAGCTGCAGCCCGAGCCTTCATTATTTCTTGCATGGATTACAGTAATGTTGCCCCCACTCAAATCTCTTCTTACCCCCAATCTGTTCTTCACAGAGTTCTTTTTCTAAATCATTAATCTAACCCTGCCCTTCCCATCCGTAAAGATCCAATAACTTCAGAATACATTCCAAACCCCTAAGCCCAGTCAACGGCCTTAATAATTTGGTCCTTTCCACCTCTTTAAAAACTGGATACTCTCTCAACAACAGTTTCTACCAGTTCTCTGCCCAGTTTTGGCTTCTAGGGTTTTGTTCTGGCCTGAAGTTCCTTCTATGGGCCTTGATCCTCATCCGTCATCTAATAGATTTCTAACAATTCTATAATGCCTAACTGGAAAGAAAATAGTTTCTTTTCTCCAAGAAGCCTTCCTTAAATTCCTTTCCTTCCCCAACCCCCTAGGATACTTCCATGGAACTTCTTCCTACCTCTGTTACAGCACTGATGATCTGTGTCTACCTGTATTCCTCCTGAAGTAGGTGGAGGGAAAAAGTACTCATCTTTATATCTCCTTTCAATAGGGTTTTATATCCAGGAAGCATTCAATAAATGTTTGACGAATGTAATCAAATACATCCATAGTGCATGAGTGAAATCTTAGTTACTAGAGACAGTCACTGCTGCTTTATTATCTACCTCTCCAGTCCCTCACATAGCAGACACCTAAATAACGCAGATGCTTTACTCATCTTTGTATTGCTAGGGTTTAGCATTCCCATTCACTGAGCTTGGTGTGCTGAAGACACACCTTGTGCCCCAGCCAGGCTGAACCTTCCACACTCCTCAAGTATTCAAGCCCTTGCCAGATTTAGGAGCTTATTAGTATTCTTGAAAATGATGTTGTCCACCCAAGATACTTTAAATGCATTAAGCAAAGACACAAACAGGCACCATATCTGCTGGGTGATTTTCTAGAGAAAAGCAAATAATGCTATTCCCCTAAGCAGCCTGAGGTGTCTGTGAAAATGGTTGGCTATTCAGTTGACCCAGAATCCCCCACAAAATTATGCAAATAGAGAGGTTTAAATTTTCTTTTTTTTTAATTAAAAAATATTTTTTCCAGACTTTACCATGATACAATAAGGAGGTTGAAGTTTTCATGCTCACTTTAAGAACACCTGGGAAACTACCCAGGCCATCAAGGGTATGCATATATGAAAAGTCACCAAGTATCTGAATGATGTCACTTTATAGAAACAATGTGTACCATTCCAGTGTTACAATGGAAGAGTTGGTAGATGAGTCCAAGCCAAACAGGGGGGCTGGGCACAGGATTGGTGGCCAAAAAGGAGCAGAATTTTTGCTGAATATGCTTAAAATGTGGAGAGTAATGCTGAACTTAAGGGTTTAGATGTAGATTCTCTGGTCATTGAGCACATCCAGGTGAAGAAAGTACCACCAGACTTGCAGAGCTCACGGTTGGATTAACCCACATACGAGCTGTCTTCCTGCCACAGCATGATGACTCTTACTGAAAAGGAGCAAATTGTTCCTAAACCAAAGAGGAGGTTGCACAGAAGACAAAGATATCCCAGAAGTATTTGAAGAAACAAATACTTATGGCACAGAAACAAATTCAGCATAAAATAAATGCAAATAAAAGCTTTTAAAAAAAGCAAATAACGGCTGGGTGTGGTGGCTCAAGCCTGTAATCCTAGCACTCTGGGAGGCTGAGGTGGGCAGATCATTTGAGCTCAGGAGTTGGAGACCAGCCTGAGCAAGAGCGAGATCCCGTCTCTACTAAGAAAAAAAAGTAGAAATTAGCTGGACAACTAAAAAAAAAAAAAATATATATATATATATATAAAATTAGCTGGGTGTGGTGGCACATACCTGTAGTCCCAGCTACTTGGGAGGCTGAGGCAGGAGGATCGCTTGGGCCCAGGAGTATGAGGCTATAGTGAGATATGATCATGCCACTGCACTCCAGCCTGGGCAGCAGAGCAAGACCCTGTCTCTAAAAAAAAATAAAAACATTAAAATAATCTTATGGTAAATTTCTATGATTTTATGTTACCTGGGCACCAATTTTTAATCTTCCTCCAACACACTTTAAAACTCCTTTTAAGGGCAGGCGCGTGGCTCATGCTCATAATCCTAGCACTCTGGGAGGCCAAGGTGCCAAGGAGTGCTTGAGCTCAGGAGTTTGAGACCAGCCTGAGCAAAAGCGAGACCCCATCTCTACTACAATTAGAAAAAATTAGCTGAGCATGGTGGCGCATTCCGGTAGTCCCAGGTACTCCAGAGGCTGAGACAAGAGGATCACTTAAGTCCAGGAGTTTGAGGTCACCGTGAGCTAGGCTAACACCATGGCACTCTAGCCCAGGTGACAGAGTGAGACGCTGTCTGAAAAAAACAAAACAAAATCACTCTCCTTTTAAAAAGCTTAACTTCTTGGCCGGGCAGGCGAGGTGGCTCACGCCTGTAATCCTAGCACTCTGGGAGGCCGAGGCAGGCGGATCTCTCAAGGTCAGGAGTTCAAAACCAGCCTGAGCAAGAGTGAGACCCTGTCTCTACTAAAAATAGAAAGAAATTAATTGGCCAACTAAAAATATATAGAAAAAATTAGCCGGGCATGGTGGCACATGCCTGTAGTCCCAGCTACGCGGGAGGCTGACGCAGAAGGATTGCTTGAGCCCAGGAGTTTGAGGTTGCTGTGAGCTAGGCTGACGCCACAGCACTCACTCTAGCCCGGGCAACAGAATGAGACTCTGTCTCAAAAAAAAGTACAATAAAATAAAAATTAAAAAAAATTAAAAAGCTTAACTCTCTCTCTTTCTGTGCTTTGAGATATAAATTTATTACCCTCTTTTCTCTAAAACACGGTGAGGGCTTTGGCCATATGAGACAGATAAACTTTAAATTTTCCATTTAGAAAGGCACAGTTTGAATCCAGTTGTCTTTTTTAAACTATTGAGTTTTATCATTCTCATAGCTAAAATTTAAGAACAAGGCTATTAAGTATTTGTGTCTGTACTTTTATGTATACATGTCTATGTATATATTGTCTATAGGATATCAGATTGACTTATAAATACATGACTACTCATAAATTAAGTAAATAAGCCCAAATACTTTCAGAGTGCATGTCATTGGGTAATTTTCAATAAATAAACATAGTTTTAATATTGTTGGTAAAATAAAATAGAAACATGTATAAAATTAAATTTAAACATTTTTGCCTAGGTGTATTGGTCAAACAGATTCATACTGTCTCTGTAAGGTGTTTTAGGTCATAAAACTATTGCTTCTACTATATATATGTGTGTGTGTGCATATAAATATATATATATATGTATTTTTTTTTTTTTTTTAGAGACAGGATCTTGCTCTATTGCCCTGGCTGCAGTGTAGTGGCATGGTCATGGCCTCAAACTCCTAGGCTCAGGTGATCCTCCTGCTTCAGCCTTCCAAGTGGCTGGGACTACAGGCACACACCACCACACCTGGCTGATTTTTAAATTGTTTTTAGAGATGGGGGTCTTGCTATGTTGTCCGGGCTGGTCTCAAACTGGCATCAAGTGATTCTCCTGTCTCAACTTCCCAAAGTGCTGGGAATACAGGTGTGAGGCACTGAGCCCAGTGTTCTATGATATTTTTGATACTTGCTTAATTTGTCTTGCTTGTGTCTTTGGATTTGAGCCTTTAAGTTTTGAGGTATAGATGAGTAGCCACGGTGAGGGCTGGGGACAGCACCTAGGCACCCTCTGCCCCACTCCCCCGCTTAGCTGTGTCTCATTGGATCCTCCCAGTATCGTCTTCACAGCTCTGTCCTTTGTGCTGGGCTCTGCATCTGGCACATAATTAAAATTGCTTACTTCCTAAGGTTTTCACTAAAAATTAGGATTACTAAGAGTTAACATAATATATGTAATTAAAACTACTAGATATGAGAGAAAGAATTTGGTATTCAAAGTGTAGAAGAAGAGTAGGATGTGTTTTTTATTAAAAGAAAGTTATAAGAATGAATAAAAATGTGGATTTTATTCAAGGGGAAGTAATTTTGTCTAGCTTAGAGGTTTTTAAAAGTTGTTTAAACTTGTTGTTTTTAAAAGTTGTTTAGTTAGTTGGTAAAACTAAATGGATATAGAAAGTTGAGGAAAGAAAAAGTGGGAAAATTTTAGGAGGTTATAAAATACGGAAATCTTACCTTGTGTGGTCAAAACTGAGATTAGATTTGTTTACAAAGTTTTATTAAAATTAGCTTTACCATTAATAATACACTGATACAAAAGTAGAATTTGCTTTCCTCTTTTGAACAAGATTGAGATAGTAAAAGATTTTTGTTTACCTGTTAAGTAAATTGCAAAACAAAGGACTAAGGGAGAGACAGATTTGTTGCCTTTATTAGGTCTTTTGACTGTTTGGAAACTGAGTCTCCTCTCTAACAAAGATTAAATTTTTTGCTTTTTGAAGTCTTTGAATTGTTGGCCGGCACAGTGGCTCACGCCTGTAATCCTAGCACTCTGGGAGGCTGAGGCGGGCGGATCACTCAAGGTCGGGAGTTTGAAACCAGCCTGAGCAAGGGCAAGACCCCATCTTTACTAAAAAATAGAAAGAAATTAATTGGACAACTAAAAATATATAGAAAAAACTAGCAGGGCATGGTGGCACATGCCTGTAGTCCCAGCTACTCAGGAGGCTGAGGCAGGAGGATCACTTGAGCCCAGGAGTTTGAGGTTGCTGTGAGCTAGGCTGACGCCATGGCACTCTAGCCCGGGCAACAAAGTGATAATCTGTCTCAAAAAAAAAAAAAAAAAAAGAAAAGAAATCTTTGAATTGTCACTTTGACTAAATAAATAACTATGATTTTACAGTGACCTGTGATCCTATTTTAATATCAAGTGTTCTAAACCTTTGATATTTGACAAATTTCCCAAAATCAAATTTCAAATTCCAAAATTAAGTCTCTTTGCCCTCAACTAACTTTTGGCCTTTGGTATGTAAAACTTATACAAGAAGCATTGTCAAATGGGAAATGGTGTTTCACTTTCTTTGAATTATATATATAAATGTATTATTAATATGTGTTCCCAAGTTATATGAGATTCTCAAATTTCTGGTATGTCTTGGTATATGTTATCAGTAATAATTATGATTATTTGTTAAGTTGTTGTATGCCACAAAAATAACCAATTTTTTTGTCAATCATAGCCTTAATCATGGTTTTTTCCTTGTTTGTATAGTGGCAAGGAAAAAAATCACGATCACAGTTATTGTAAGCACTTTTCCATCCACAGACAGTTATTATTTTACTTTGATTTTTCTTAAAAAGTGGTTTACAATTGGCTACAGTCCAAAATTTGCTGCTTCTTCAAGGAAATTCATGGAAAGGACCCTGACAAGTACTCTTGCATATAGGTTTCTGATAACCCTGGAGATGATACCATTGGACTGGGTAAAACTTTCCAGGACTAACTAAAAGGCTGATGTATTCATGAGGATGCTAAGCCATCAAGCAGGGCAAGAGTTAATTTCCTGGGACTAAACTGATAGAGGACTAAAATGGTTAATCTTTTAATTTTATTTATTTATTTTTTATTATTGTTTTTGAGACAGAGTCTCACTCTGTTGCCCGGGCTAGAGTGCCATGGCGTCAGCTTAGCTCACAGCAACCTCAAACTCCTGGGCTCAAGCGATCCTTCTGCCTCAGCCTCTTGAGTAACTGGGACTATAGGCATGTGCCATCACGCCCGGCTAATTTTTTCTACATATATTTTTAGTTGTCCAGATAATTTCTTTCTAT
>CAUYRT010065748.1:0-12372 GCA_963574885.1 Lepilemur ruficaudatus
AGAGTAGGTTTTTGAATGTAACAAGATAAGTCAACTTGAGTGGTAATATATTTTGGGAAATCAGCTCACTACAAATTGTGACTGTAAACATTGTACTGTAAATGTTTTGTAGTTTTCCCCCAATAAAATTTTTGGGAAAAAGAAATAAATACCTAATGCTCTTGTAATTACACACACAAAATAAAGGGTCATGGAAAATCAAAAATTCTCAGCCCCAACCACAGGAAAGACACTCACCTTTCGAATGGAGAAGATCCCTTGGGTTTAGGAAGGAAAAACAATATTGAGGGAGCCTCTGCCAAGTATAACAATATATTTCCCCTTAATTCCAAACCAGAGTGGTAATTATTGATATTTTATACATTATGACCTTCTAGAATGTAAAAAATTAGAGTTTCACACATTTTCAGTATAGTGCTCATGGGGGGTACACATTCAACCCTGCTTAAATAACGACAGTGATTCCCATGTACCCCTTAGATGGGTGTTAAAATATGAAGTTGGTTAAATGGTCTTCCTAGCAATTTGAGATTGTAATATGCATGCTTCCATGGTTGCCACTGTTTTTATCTATCTTATAATTATATTTTTAAGAAGCCGGGAATTTATCCAGTGTTAGCTAAAAATTTCAAAATGTCAGGCACAAGAATTTGGTATTTTCAAAAATAGTAATTACAACACAGTTTGCCCTTTTAGGAGACATGTGCAACCATGTCCCTTCAAATAACCAGGTGGGCCTAAACGTCATTATTATTCTTTCCCAGGACATGATATTTTCGGTTCTGTAGTGCTCAGTCTCCCTCCCCTCCCACTGCTCTGTTTCCAGGCAAACACAGCATTTCTGTGATTATATATTAGGTTTTCTGTCCAAAATATTTATTTAAATGGGATCATATAGATGTTTGCTTTTTAAAGCCAGAAATGGCTTCTTTCATTCACCTTATTTATTTTTAGATTTATTCATTTGGTTGCATATATCAAAAGTTTATTCTTTTTTGATTGCTGAATAATATTCCAGTGTATGGCTATACCACAAATTGTAGCATCCATTCATCTACTGATGGATATTTGGGATGTATCCAATTTGGGGATTTTGTACATGAACATTTGTGAATAAATCTTTTCATTAAAATATGCTTTCTTTTCCTAGGATAAGTGCTTAGGAGTTTAATGGCTGGATAATATGGTAAATGTAAGATTAACACTGTAAGTAACTGCCAAACTGTTCCCAAGTGGTTGTACCATTTTTCATTGCTACCAGTAGTGTATGAGAGTTTCATCTTCTACAAATTCACTATTTTTTAGTATGGTCAGTCTTTTTAATTATGGTCATTCTCATGGGAGTTTAGTAGTATCTCATTGTAGTTTTTTTCATTTACGTTTCCCTAAAGATTAATGACATTCAGTATATTTTCATGTGCTTATTTGACATTTGTATATCTTCTACAATGGAGTGTCTGTTCAGCTCTTTTCCCCATTTATTATTGGAGTGTCTGTTTTCTTACTGAGTTTTATGAGATTTTCTATGTTCTAGATTTAAGTCCTTTACCAGATCATGATTTTCAAATATTTTTTCCTAGTAAGGTGATTGTCTTTTCATTCTGTCAACAGTGCCTTTGGATAGAGAAAATATCAGATATTAAGCTAATAGAAACAGATACTACGCATGATTTTCGCTAAAAGGCCAGAAAGTGATCAACAGTGTCTTTGGAAGAGGTGAAGTTTTTAAATTTGAGGAAGTCCAATTTATTGATTTCTTCACTTATAATTTGTATTTTTTTCATGTGACTTTCAGTCTGATAAAGTTATCACACATTAAAAATACTGTGAATCATTGCATACATGAATGGCTACAAACCACCTCTTATTAATGTGTTCATTGTAATTGTTTTTGCTGGCCTCTAGAATTCCATCCTATGGATGTGACATAATCAATTTTCATAGCCCCGTGTCATTCAGAGTGTTCTAATATTCCCTATCATCTACATTGTGTGGATGGCAGCTTTTCAGTCGGTACACTGCTAAAGGGTACAGTTCAGGGCAGAGTTCCTGTGGCTGTTTGCACTGGTGTGCTAAATATGTCCTCTAGGCACCTAGTGTACTGTAATTCTCTTGGGAGAATTCTATTAATGTGATAACAAAGCCAGGTTGGTGGCTCAATATGGCTGAGTATGTTTCAGTGTGTGTGTGTGTGTGCGCGCGCGCCGACAACCATATTCCCGTCTGCTTCCTTTGCCCCTGTTATTGTTTTGTGTCTCATTTGTTCTCCCTTCCTAAATTCAGGCCCAGAAGTGAAGGAAGGAAATTATAGGGTGATAGTCCTTATAGATAGATCTTTATCAACATCCTTCACTTTATCCTGAATATCTAGAGCAGTGGTTCTCAAACAGGGCAATTGTGCTCCCCACCTCCATGAACACCTGGAAATGTCTGAAGACATTTTTGGTAGTCACAACTAGGGGTGCTAATGGAATCTTGTAACTAGAGGCCATGGGTGCTGGTAAACATTCCACAATGTGGGGACAACCCCCACCACAAAGAACTTTCTGGCCCAAAATGGCAATAGTGCCAACATTGAAATAACCTGCTCTAGAGCAGGGTAAATGCTACTCCCCACACCTAGGTGCACAGGTTCAGAGTCTGACTCACTTTGGAGTTCGACAACCATGATTTAGAATAATCATGCTGCCTCTTATCAGCCGTGTGTCCTTGGAAATTGTATCTAACCTCCCTGAACCCTACTAGAGCCTGTCTTTGGGGAGGAATGAGTTATCGCAGGCAATTCTGATACCTAACTTACAGAACGATTGTAAGGAGTTAGAGAATAAATATGTAAAGTGCCTGCCACAGTGTCTGGCCAGTAGCAGGCCCTTGAAGTATTAGTTCCCTTCCCAACTCACTTCCTAGCTTCTGCTTCTGAAAAGCCTTCAACCTAAACAACATATGCTTAAACAGAATAACGGTGTCCTAAAGAGCTTGTGATAAAATGACAACAGGAAGTAAAATATACACACATAGACCCACATTGTGTATAAAAGTTGGTGCCTCTTCTGTGTTGGAGAGTATTCCAGTGGAGGGTGGGAAGGGGAAGGTGAAAGTGACCTTCCTCTTCTCCTCTTCTCAATGCCAAGGTCCCATATTTTGGGGTAGCATGTTCTAAACCCCATCAAAGCCTTGGTGGGACTTTGTTGTAATTTTGACCATGGTCTGCATATGATATTATGTGTGGATAGTGATTTCTGACATCTCCTTAATTCCATCCTGAAGAGATTTCCAAGGGAAATTTTCATGATATCCAATTTTTAACCAACTCTTGGAATTTGGAATCTAATTCCAATCCCCTTCTATAAAATGAGCCTCCACTGCAATGAATCCTGTTAAGGAATTGAGAAGCTGTAACTACAAAAAGCTCCCTGAGCCATATGGAAAGCTGTGTCTTCAGCAGTTTGCTAGGTGAGTATGCAATTAGGACAATGTGTAAATATTCACTTTGAGAAGTGTTTCTCAAAAAATGTTTCCTGAAACATTTTCTCCTACTACAGGGATAGCCCTTGGCAAGGAAGCGACTTTCCTTGGGCACACGTAGATAAGGCTCCTTCAGCACACAGCAGAGAGGTACGCATTGCAGTACTTGGCCTTTGCAGCAGTGCCAGGTGGATAAGTCTGACCCATTCTGAGTATCATTCGTAGGAAGTCCAGGTGCCAGCAAATGTAAGTATTTTTCTCCAATATCATTTTTATAAGGAATAAAGCCCATGCGTTCTTCTCCTTTTTCTTTTGTCATATCTCTTAGTTCGTATAGAGCTCAAATTTATTTATTTACGAAACAGTCTCCCTCTGCTGCCGGAACTAGAGTGCCATGGCATCAGCCTAGCTCATGGCAACCTCAAACTTCTGAGCTCAAGCAATCCTTCTGCCTCAGCCTCCCGAGTAGCTGGGACTACAGGCATGCGCCACCATGCCCGGCTAATTTTTTCTATATATTTTTAGTTGTGCAGCTAATTTCTTTCTATTTTTACTAGAGACGAGGTCTCGCTCTTGCTCAGGCTGGTCTCGAACTCCTGAGCTCAAAGGATCCTCACGCCTCAGCCTCCTGGAGTGCTAGGATTACAGGCATGAGCCACCGCGACTGGCCTAGAGCTCAGATTTTGAGCAGGAGAGTATTTTTGGGTCCTCTTAAAGATGATCCAAGCATCATGAAACAAAACCATAGGAATAGTTGGGGATCCGGTGTGACATAGAAAGGAGAAGAGCTGTGAGCCTGTTGTAAGACCCACCCCTAAGGGCTGAGCAGAACAAGTGACCCTGAAGAGGGATTTACTACCAAGAGTTTTGAAGGTAGGGGGCCCGAGCTGTGCATCCCTTGTTTCTCCTTCCAAACTCACCAATCAAGACAAGGGGATGTCAGGAGATTTTTTTCAGGTGTTGGGAATAGGCTTGCACATCCCGGTTGCCATAGAAACCTGACGTCATAATGGCGACCGTGACGACTTTTTCATAGAGACCAACGTGGCCTGGTGACAAGAACAGCGTCCTGCATTCAGGTGTTTGGACTCAGCTGAGGGTGCGGATGCCCAGCGGTGGGGCTGAACCTCCCTGGGGTGTGGGGAGGCGAAGGGATCCCAGATGCAAGTCGCCTCATTCCCGCTTTGGGACTCGGTGCTCCGCTGTCTCACGAGGGAGAGATGTGGGACCCTCCTGGCCCAAGTGAGGGTGGCGTTCACTATTCCAGGGTGTCCTAGAGCTACTTTCCATGTAAAAGCGGGCGCGGGAGGATGAGACAGGTAGAGACTCTCTGACTCAGCTTTCCCCTCTGTAAAATGGGTATAAGAATGCTCACCAAAGGATTGCTGGGACCAGAACTGTGAGAACACCTGGTTGAATAACAATCAGAGATTCCCATGTATCTCTCAGATGAATGTTGAAATATACACCTGGTCAGAGGGTCTTCCTAGCAATTTGAGATTGTAATATGCATTCTTTCAAGGTTGCCACGTTTTTACCCATTCTACAATTTTTTTAAGATGGAAGGAATTTATCATGTTACTTAAAAATGTCAAAATATCAGATACAAAAATTCAGTATTTGTAAAAATAATAATTACCATAATAATTTGCCATATTTTAATGACACCCAGCCACATCCCCTAAAATACCCAGATAGGCATAAATATCATTATTATTATTTTCCAGGACATGACATTTTCAATTCTGTAGCGCTTGGACTCCCTATTCCTCCCATTGCCCCATCACCAGTAATACACAGCATTTTTGTCACTATAGATTAAATTTTATATTCTGTGGATTCACACTGATTTTTTTAGCTGAATCTAACTTCTGTAATTCACTCTATTTATTTTTAGATTTATCCAATTTTTTGCATATATCAATAGTTTATTCTTTTTGATTGCTAATATTCCAATACTATATACCTATGCCTCAAATTGTATTATCCGTTAACTTGTTGATGGACATTTATGTTATTTCCAATTTGGGGATCTTGTGAATAAAGCTTCTATGAACATTGGCGAATATGTCTTCATGGAAATACGCTTTTTTTTCTCAAGGGTAAATACTTAAAAGTACAATGGCTGGATCATATGGTAGATGTAAGATTAATACTGTTTCCAAAGTGGTTGTATCACTTTTTATTTCCACCAGCAGTATATGAGAGCTTTGTCTTCCACAAATTTGCCAGTGCTTGATATGGTCAGTCTTTTTAATTTCGGTCATTCTCCAGGAGTGTAATAGTATCTCATGTAGGTTTCATTTACTTTTTCCTGAGATTAGTGATGTTGAGCATCTTTTCTTGTGCTTATTTGACATTTGTATATCTTTAGTACAGTGTCTATTCAAAATATTTTGCCCATTTATCGGAGTGTCTGTTTTCTTATTGAGTTTTATATCATTTTCTGTATTCTGGATACAAGTCCTTTATCAGATATGATTTTCAAACATTTTCTCATAGTCAGGGGTTATCTTCTTATTTTCTCAGCCATGTATTTGGAAGAGCTGAAGTTTTTAACTTTGAGGAAGTCCAGTTTATTCGTTTCTTCACTTATGGATTGTGATGTGGTGTCTCATGTGTGAAATCTTCACATAGCCTAGGGTCACAAGGATTTTCTCCCTTGTTTCCTGGTAGAAGTTTTATAACTTTATGTTTAAATCTATGATCTATTTTGAGTTTATTTTTGCATATGGTGTGCTATATGGATCACAGTTTATATTTTTGAATATGGATATCCACTTTTTCCAGCACAATTTCTTGAAAAGGTAAACCTTTCTCTGTTGAATTGTCTTTGCACCTTTGTCAAAAATCAGTTGTCCGTATAGGTGTGGGTCTTTTTCTGGATTCTTTATTCTGTTCATTTGATCTACTTTTCCACCTTGATGCCCATAGCACACTACCTGGATTATAGCAGGATTGTAAGGAGTCTCAAAATCAGGTAGTGTTTTCCTCCAACTTTGCTCATTCCAAAGTCGTTTTCATAATCTAGGTGCTTTGCATTTCCATATGAATTTTAGAATCAATGTGTCAATTTCTTTAAGATAATGTCTGTTGGGATTTTTATTGGGATTACACTGAATCTATAGATTAGTTTGAGGAAGATTGACATTTTAACAATACTGAGACTTCCAACTCATTAACACCATATGTCTCTCTATATATTTAATTAGTCTTTCTTTAATTTCTCTAAGCAATGTTTTGTAGTGTTTAATTTATGGGTATTGCACATTGGTGGACAGACTATTTCTAATTATTTCATACTTGTTGATGTTATTATAAATGGCAGTATTATAAATTACTATTTTCATGTATCTTATTTTTACTGAGCTGTCATCAGATAAATGTAGCTGTTGGGGAATCTTTGACATTGAAATCTCAGGCAACTTATTCTAGGATCAAAAGGGTAATTGATGCTTAACTTGTATTTGCCTGTGTTTCTCTTGTCACCATTTTGCTGTTATTGGCAATGTACTAAAACTAGGGAATCAAATGTCCTACAGACAATTCTATAGATGACCTCCAGAAAACTTCATTACTAAAATAGTTTAGTAGCTTTCAACTGTTTGTGTGTGGTCAGAATTGCATCTGTTGAATTGTGGTGCTTCTCTTCTTTACTCCCCCCACCCCGCCCCAGCTATCCACTTCAGTGAAATTTTTAACTTTGAGGAAGTCCAATTTATAGATTTCTTTACTTTTATATTGTGATTGTGGTGTCTGATTTATTGATCTTTTACTGTGTGCCTACCACTGTTCTAAGGGTTTTCATGTATTAACTGTAGTAATTCTCAAAGCAACAACCCATGAAATAGGGACGATTGTTTTCTCCATTTCACGAAAGAGGAGACTGCGGCACAGAGAGTTTTGTTTAATCTCCCCAAATCACAGAGACTGAGGTGTTCCAATGTCTCTGCATTAGAATTTTTAAAATAATAGGATTCCTGACCATTTATCCTTGTAAAATCAACACACAAAGCAATATTTTCTCAAAAATATTTTGTCTTCTAGGGTAAGTACTGCATAATTCTGGTTTTACAGATGAGGAATTTGAGTGACTATAAAGGTGAAATAATTGTATTTAAAGTCACACAATTTGTAAGAAGTAGGGCTTGTCTCAGTGCATCTCCAAAGACTGTACTCCTAACCAGTACACTTAGGAAGGAGAAAAAGACATGTCAAACCATGTCAGCCCATGCTGTTTGATGGCAGGCAGGACTACATGTTTTGGGGTGGAAACTATCCTTCAGTAGCCTTTTTGCCATGTACCAAATGGTATTTAAGAAAAACAAAAGGCATTATAATAATTGTACAAACAAAATGGTAATAATTATTTTTAAAATGGTAATAATCATCACAGTTACTGTGCATTAGAAAACTTAGCTGTTCAAATAATTCCTTGGACTTCCATGGCAAATTCTATTCCCTTTTAGGAACTAAGAGTGTTTTTCCAGATGGAAATCATATTGTTCTGTGCTCTAGGCTTCACTGGTTGGGTGGCAGGGCTGGTCTGATTCCCTCTGATTGGTGAGGCAGATGAGATGTGGTGCCTTACTCAAGGTCACCTAGAATTAGTGGGTTAGGTCCGGCACTATTGCCCAGGTATGTCTCCTGTCTCACACCCAGTTGTCTGTCCTTAGACACACCATTAACCTTTTTTATATGTAGTGAATCACCTTTCAAGGGCTCAGAGAATATATATGTCTTTGAGGTTAACCTGTAGGTAATATAAGAAGACACCATCTTTAAATAAAAGGAAATGAAGTGTTGATTTTCCTCTCCCTCCCTCAACTATATTGGGAGGGTGGAAGAAAATTTTCTGGACTCATAGCATGTGTCCTTTTGTGTCAGACTCTTTCCAATCATCATAATGTGTGTGTAATTACATTTTGTTGTCTATAGTTGTAGATTGTCATTCTCATTGGTGTATAGTATTATATTGTGTGGATATTACATAATGTATGTATCTTGCATGGGGATTTATGTATTTTTCAATTTTTGACCTATTATGAATAATGGCACTATGAACACTTATGTATGTATGTGTGTGTGTGTGTATATATATATATATGTATGTATCAGTATATCTTTTGGATAGACATTTATTTTAATTTCTCTTGAGTATGTACCAAAGAATCACATTTCTGAGTCAGAGGGTTTGTGTATGTATAGTTTAATGGATACTGCCAAATAATTTTTTAAAGTGATTGTTCCAATCTGTGTTCCCACCAGCAGTGTTAAGAGTTCCACTGCTAGGCCGGGTGTGGTGGCTCACACCTGTAATCCTAGCACTCTGGGAGGCCGAGGCAGGCGGATTGCTCAAGGCCAGGAGTTCGAAACCAGCCTGAGCAAGAGCGAGACCCCGTCTCTACTAATAATAGAAACAAATTAATTGGCCAACTAAGTACATATAGAAAAAATTAGCCGGGCATGGTGGCGCATGCCTGTAGTCCCAGCTACTCGGGAGGCTGAGGCAGAAAGATTGCTGAGCCCAGGAGTTTGAGGTTGCTGTGAGCTAGGCTGACGCCATGGCACTCTAGCCCGGGCAACAGAGTGAGACTCTGTCTCCAAAAAAAAAAAAAAAAAAAAAAATACGGCAAGTCATACAGTAGCTGATATAAGCAAATATATATTTGAAAAAAGCTCATAAAAAATACAAAAATAATAGGGAGATACCAATAGCATCTATGGAAGAGAAGCCAACAGGCACCCAAAATTAATTAAGAATGTCATCATTTATAATATTTCCTTTTTCTCAATGAGGCATGTGTTACATACTACATCTATATCACTAAGTCTTTGAATTTCCATTTAAATGCCAACTTTTTATAAGTATACTTTTCAACAATTCTACACATACCATATTCGTAACGGAAATATTCCTACTCAACACACTTTCTTTTTGCTTCACATGATGTAAGGATTAGTGGACACTTATGGAAAATATGAATCCAGTGCAAGGGTTATTATTCAGCCTTTGAGTGTATGATTTAGGGTTCAACAATTCTTTTGTCAGACTCTAAAGAAGGAAACTGTAACAAACAGACAAAAGCAAGAGTTAGGAGAAAGTGTTTGCTGGGATTATCCACTTCCTCATCGAACACTGCGTAAAAGCAAGATCTGAAAGACCCTAAGCTCTCTGAAAATAAAGCTATGTTACCACTGAATTTATCTTTATGACCTATGTTTGAAATCCCATTGCATATGTATGATTCAAGAATCATAAGAATGTTCATCATAACAATCAATCTCACTCATGGGAATTTATCCAAAAATAAATTCAACAACATAGAAACTACTAATGTGAATAATCCTCGTTATCATCTTCTATGGAATAGTAAGAAACAAAATGTATTTACTTTCAATCATTTTTTAAAAATAGATTTATAGTGTATCAACTGTATATAGGCATACTAAAAATATTAGTTATTAAGACCATAAGTACACAAAGTATGCATATAGGTGAAAGAGTATTTAAAACTACAACTATGAAAATATATCTGCACATGAGCATAGATAAGAAAAATATTTTAAAAAATTGTTAAATAGCTTAGAATAGATTTGTGGGCAGACTTTTACCAATTTTTTAAAAATACTGTTACACTGAGGGGAAAAAAGGGCTAACGCTTGTATTTACAAAATCTGTACTTGCTATGAAATATAGAAATGCCTCTCATTTAAAAAGGAATCTGAAGTATGCTTTAAGTTTCTAAAAACAATTTGCTAAATATCTTTCTAATCAAGATAAACTTCGGTTAGTAAGCAGAGTACATTAAGCATGATTTCACCATTTCTTGAAAACTTGAGGTCATTTTTTAGAAACATCAATTATTGTGCTAAATTCGCTAATTCAAACAAAGATGGTATCTTTCAGTACTGAGGAGAATGGGTACCCTTGGTCGATGATGCTAATTAAGAAGAAGACTACTACGGGTCAGTTCTAGGTAATGTGGGTTTTTTGCCTTTGAGAAGTGATGATACAGAGTGGTTACAAGTACAAGCTCTGGATTCACACCTAGATTTAACACTCAGCTCTGTCATTTACTACTATCTGCACACCAGTGGTGTTACACAGTAAACCAGTAGTTATATACTAGTTGTAGGATCTTGTGCAAGTTACTTGGTCTTCCTCCTAAGCCATAGTTTTCTCATCTATAATAAGCCAATGATAGTGCTTACTTCACAGGGTTATTGTAAGGATCAAGAAAGATAATCCACTTAAAGTGCTGGACAAAGTACTTGCACAAGTACTAAATAAATGCCAGCTAACAGTAGTTTCTCTCTGCCAGTCACCTATGGTGTCATCAGGCTTGCTTCTTACTACAGCAAATATAATTACTACTCTACTTTCTGTCTCTAACCACTTTTCCCCCAGTCCTCTTAGGCATCACTGAAGGACTGGGGCTCCTTGGGATAGTTTGATAATCATTTAAAACAGTGCTGTCCAGAAGAACTACAATGTGGACCATAAATGTAAGCCACACATGTAATTTTTAATTTTCTAGTAGTCACATATAAAAAGCAAATAAAGACAAAAGAAATTAATTTTGGTGATGGATTGAACTCAATATACCCAAAATATTATCATTTCGACATGTAATCAAGAACAAAAATTAAGATGAGGTATTTTACATTCTTTTTTTTTTCATACTAAGTCTTCAAAGTCCTGTGTATTTTGATACTGGCAGCAAATGTCAACTCAAACTGGACACATTTCAAATGCTGAATGGTCAGCCACGTGGGGCTAGTGTCTACGTTACGAGCTGCTGCTTCTTTTAAAGATTATGATCACGGAAAAACATCTCCACCTTCAAAAACAGCAAAATACATTTATTAAACAAACCGATGGACAAAAGAAGGGAAAGAAAGAAAAGAAAGAGGGAAGGAGGAGGGAAAAGGAGGAACACAGAGTACCTGCCCTGCACAGACTCCTGAGCCTAATGCAGTGGTTAAGAACTTGGGCCGTGGAATCAGAGAGAACAGGAGGTGCAAATGCTACTTACTCCACTCGCTACCTGCGAGACTTGAACAAATAATCTCTTAACTCACATATGTCTCAAGGATAAACTATGGATAAAAATAACATCTCTTTCAGAATGAGTTTAAAGGCTGTAGAAAAAAGAGATCTCTCCACATAAAGCTCTGCTTTATAAAAGGCCAGAGGTGAGTGTGTGGGAAAGTGAAGAAGCGAATGCTGAGCAAATTAGCTTGACATCAGTAAAGAGAAAAACCGTTCGCGGTATACTCACAATGCCTTCGTTACGTGCTCAATTACACAAAACAATTTAAACAGAGGTGACTATTAATAAAATAATTGCAATGGCGTTTCTAAAGCCCTCAAAGGCTTACACCTCCCCAGCCTGCCTGCTTGCTGTTTGGCAGCATTATAAGCAAGGCGGGGAGCAGCAGGACCGATGGCCAAAATTCGCAGAATGAAGATTTTTCCGTAGTGTGTATATTAACCACGTTTTCTGGCCTCAATAACACAGACCACTGACTATATCTAAATCTTTCTTTGAAGGATGAGGTTCCTGGGGTGCCTCGAATTTAATCTGAACATTACCCTCACCGTATTGTAAACACACACAATTAGAGTAAATGTTTACTGCCCTTTAAACTTTTCCTGAAAGTTGGTTGCGTAAATAAATTCCTGATTTTTTCCTTGAAAGTCCTGTGCTCTTAAAAAAAAAAGTTCCACTTACTTAAAAAATTACACTTAGTTCTGGTCTGATAATGAATACTTAAAGCATTTAATTGTTCTAACAATCCAAGTCACTATGCTGTCTAAATTATATGGTGAGTTTTGTAAATACAGCAAACATATCTTCTCTATTCCAGGTACTTTCTAAACCAAGTACCTCTAATAGGTAT
>CAUYRT010065752.1:0-40031 GCA_963574885.1 Lepilemur ruficaudatus
TAAAAGCGATACAAGTGGATCTACCATTTGATCCAGCAATCCCACTACTGGGCATCTACCCAAAAGAACAAAACACACTCTATAAAAAAGACACTTGCACTGGAATGTTTATAGCAGCACAATTCACAATTGCAAAGTTGTAGAAACAACCCAAGTGCCCATCGATACACGAGTGGATTAAAAAATGTGGTATATGTACACCATGGAGTACTATTCAGCTATAAGAAGCAATGGTGATATGGCACCTCTTGTATTTTCCTGGATGGAGCCGAAACCCATTCTACTAAGTGAAGTATCCCAAGAATGGATGGACAGGCACCACATGTACTCACCAGCAAATTGGCATTAGCTGATCAACACCTAAGTGGACACATAGGAACAACTTTTATCAGGTGTCAGGCAGACGGGAGGAGCGGGGAGGGGATGGGTAGATACGTACATAATGAGTGCGATATGCACCGTCTGGGGGATGGTCAGGCTTGAGGCTCTGACTGGAGGAGGGAAGGGGCCAAGGGCAATGTATGTAATCTTAACATTTGTACCCCCCATAATATGCTGCAATAAATAAAAAAAGATACCCCTTACTGAGTAAAAGGTTACAGGTTTCCAAACCAAAAGTTCAGATTTTTCAAGCACAAACCTACAAATGTCCTCTAACCCTAAGAAGTGACTATAAGCCCTGTGATTTGTATTTATATCCATTTGGGGAAAGGGAAAGAGAGAGGGGGGAAGACTGCATAGAATCCCTTAGCCTGGGCTGGGGAGAGGAGAGCATTTTATCCTTATTTATCCATTTCTCAGGGAATCTTAAAGAATAAACTGGTTATTATTTCTATGGGAATAAAACATGTGGTTAGATTAAGGCACAAACCAAACAGCCTGTGTGCTGACGCTAAATGGGAATTTCCTATTGAAAGGTGGTCTTACTAACAACTTACCAGAGGAAAATAAACTATCAAACAGAAAATAAGAAAAATAAACTTACAACATATGTTTGCCCCTTTGAAAAAAAAACTTATAACACCACTACCTCCTTTGTTTTGTTTAATTAAAACACGTGTGGTCTAACTAGATCTCATTTTTTTTAGGCTTAAAAAGCCCTAAATAGCAGAGATGCGAACTCTCCGCTCTAACTCTCTGTCTCAGTTCCCACCAAAAACCAGATTCCAAGGACTCAGACAAGCCAAAAAGAACACCTACAACAGCTTCGCCACTGCTTCTGTTATCAGTCTGTTAAAACAGAATTTTAAAAAGCATCATTTTTATGCATTAAAACTCCAAACAACTTTCCTTCAGTGCCTGACATTTTCACCCCTTCCTCTGTGCCATGGCCACTCCCTTCCTTTTCTCTCTCTCTGTCTTTCTTTCTTTCTTGGAGAAATAAACTTTTACTTCTCTATATCCTATCACTGTGTGAGAAATCCTTCTAAGTGTGCACAGGGACTTCATACCCTTTCACCTATTCAGCAAGGGGTCGTGGCAACATTATGACATTCTGATGTTGATCAATCAGAAGGTAACATTGGGGAAGATCCTTCCAGGGCCTTGGTTTCTATTCTCAGCTTTGGTGTGGTAGTGAAAGGAGATGATGTATATGGAGATATATACAGTAGGTGCTCAGTATGCTAGTTATATATATGCTCTGGATAGGCAGGGCTTTCCCATATTCACTTTCTGAAAGTCTTGCAAGGGGGTGGGGGTAAGGGCCAGCTGAAGCTCCAAGATCCTGCTCAATGAATTCTATCATTGTTTCTGAAGGAAAAGGGTTAAATCCAGACCTGAGCTCCTGCATCCCAGTACCCCTCCCACACTGAATTCACTAAAAGTCCAAAGAACTCCTGCTTCACTGTTAATTCAGGTGAGTATAAAATGGCATTGAAGTTATATTTTACAAAAAGGAGGGCCTTCTCTTTTAGAAACATACATTGAAGCATTTAACAATAGAAAATGAAGTCTGAGATTTGCTTAAAAATACTCCAGCACTGCACTCCCTTCCACCAAAAGTGTGCATGGGTTAGGGGCTGGGGCGTAGATGGAACATGATTGACAAAATATGGATGATTGCTGAAGCTGGTTGATGGGTCCATGGGGGTTCATTGTATAATTCTTTCACTATGTTTCAAATTTTCCATAATAAAATGTAAAACACAAATAGACAATAACAGGATTTCAGCAAAAACCAGAATTTACATAATTGAAGCATTTTTCAGGTACAATCTCCCAGTGGTCTAAGAAAGTGGCATTCTCAAAAATAGAGTTTCATTATTACCTTTTCCTACCTGAGGGAGTATATTTAAGAGATGATGAACTCAGACGAAAACAAAATCATAGGGTACAATTTATTATTATTTTAACTCAATATTTGAGGTATGCTTTAAATTAAACGTCTTAAAGATGTAAGATCTGAAAAGGACAACAGAAATGAGCTAAGCTAACCCATCTCATTTTTTAAACAATGAAATGGAGATCCAGAGAAATTCTCAACTTGCCTGTGGTTACCTAACAAATTAATTATCAAGTCTGGGTGAGCCCTGAATCATCTGCCCCTAGGAGGGTAAACCTCAGCCATACGTGATGGAGTTCCCAGACCCTTGGCCTTCAGGGGAAGAGGCTCCTACCATGCCTGAGAAGTTGGCCAGTGTCTTGCGCCTTGGAAATCTGAGGTTTGCCCAGCCCTCCGACAAAGACCCTTCTCACCAGCCTTGTGTTGTTACCAAGTGAACAGGACTAAAATTCATGACTGTTTTTTCTAAGAATAGAAATCAGCTGGTTTGCCTTTGACCCAGGTTGTGCTGAGGTTGCTTGGCCCCCAGCCAGAGAGTGACACAGTTATCCTTGGAGTCTTTCTAGCAAGGGAGCCACATGATCCAACCTGGCCAGCTGTGTCAGATCACGAAGAGTTCTCAGACTCAGCATCTGACTCAGGGCACGGAGATGACTGCAGATACATCCAGCTTTTAGTGATGCCTTATACTTGTGGGCCTGTTGGAATGGAGGCATGTTTGGTTCTGCCCCAAAAAGGCACATTTATGCTGTATACCAAAAGAGACAGA
This sequence comes from Lepilemur ruficaudatus, assembly GCA_963574885.1. Classification (NCBI taxonomy): domain Eukaryota; kingdom Metazoa; phylum Chordata; class Mammalia; order Primates; family Lepilemuridae; genus Lepilemur; species Lepilemur ruficaudatus. The sequence goes on from CAUYRT010065752.1 coordinate 3,054, forward strand.
AAGGCTAGCCCTGCTTCTGGCAGGTGCTGCTACCCACTCCTATAGAGATGGGCAAGGGGAGGAAGTTCAGGAGCTCTTTGGTCCTAGAGGAACACCTCCAGCCGCAGTGGGAAAGGACCTGCTTCAGATCCAGACAGCCTCTCATAGAAAGCCCCTTTCTGCCACCTCCTCGCTGGGCAATCAGGGCAAGAACACTCTGAGTCTCTGTTCTCACCTGTGAAGTAAGTTTCCTTCTCCCAGGAGCAGTTGAGCATAACCAGTGATGACCCACCAACGCGGAGCCTGTCGCACATCTGCCCTGGCCTCCTTGTGCTGTGGGGAGGCTCTCAGCTTGCTCCTTGCTATTTTTGGTGTGTACAGATTAGGAATAAACTTAGGATAAACTCTGTAACCCACCCACATGAGGCAATGGGAAGAGATAAGTAGTAAAGTTCAACACAATTTCTTTTAAGGCAAAGTTAGAAATACACCAGGGAAAAATTTGTTTCTTTTCTATCCCTGATAGGTACAAAGAAGTGTGACTGTATTTTACGTTGAACCCACAATTCCAGAAATGCAGACGGTATCAAAGACCACACACAGCCTCTAGCCTCCTAGGTAATAGAATAATAGTCTAGTGTGTAGTGGGAATTGAGTTGTGGGCAGCAAGCAACACCCCTGTGTTTTCCACTGTCCAGTCTGAGAGAGCACCATGGGCTCTGGGGCCGGACCTTTACTAATGGCTTAAAGCCATCCTCCTTAGAGCAGAGGGCAGGAAAACAGTGCTGATGACATCAAGATGCTATCTGAGTGCTGCAACTGGTAAGGAATAAAGGATTGTGAAACCCTTAGCCTCCCTCCTTGCTGTTTAAAATTTCTATTACACTGCAATCTAAAAGACTCAAGTATGGGCTGAGGGGAAAAAAAAAAGAACTGAATAAATAAATATGTAAATATGTTAAAAGAAAACAAAATATGGCCTGGACCAAAGAAGACCACAGCCCCAACCTGGGCAGACTGTGTGACATTATGACTTTGCTCAGAGGATCAGGTGGACAGAAAGAATGGAAGAGTCTTGCCAGATGGCCAAACTAGATTTTAACACCAGGGTTTGCAATAATAACTAATAAGATCTCCACTTTTAGACACTGTGCCACACACCTCTCTGCTAGTAACATAAATAGAGCACCAGCTGTCAGCTGGGCACTAACCATGAACTTGACAGATTAACTGGTTTAATTAGCTAGATAATGACAGAAAAGGATTGTGTCCTAGCACTCAAATGAAACTCCTCCAGCCCATACAGCCCTCCCACCCCCACAACCAGACCAGACTTGACTACTTAGGAAACATCTGTGGACCAGAGACTCAAAGACACCAGTTGCTGAGCTAGTACAAAAAAGTTGTTCCATGGGGCACACTGTATTTCACTGCACTGTCTTATTGGCCAAGTCAGAAATAACGCAAACACATTTCCTTCCTTTATTGGGTCCTATGCTGTAGCAATGCTTAACCTGCCCCATAACAATGACTTTAGTATTGTAGTCTGGTCCTTAAACTAATAATGGATTAAAGGCATTTGAAAAGGAGAAGAATTTTTTAGGAAGAATTTAAAAGATTTTTAAATCAAGAACACTAAAAACATGTCTAACTTCCTAGTAATCAACTAATACAATTAAAGGAACATAGAATATCTCATTTCATCCATAAATAAATGAGATTTTAACACACAATATTGGAGTTAGGTTGAAAAACTAGTACTTCTGCATAACCCCAGGGAGTGAATGAAGCACGCAGTGTCCTTTTGGAAAGTAGTTTCATGATATTTTATCCAGTGGTTATTGAGCACTTACGTGATAGATTCCATACCAAACGCTTTATATACATTACCTCATCTAATCCTCAAAACAATTCTAAGGGTGATATTGAACCAGAGTTAAAGTAGTTTATCTAAGGTTACACAGAACCAGAACTTGAGCCCAGCTCATTCTGAACTCCAAAGCCCAACATCTTAATCATTAGAATACAGAGCTTCAATATAGCCATTAAAATCTTCATAATCTTTTATCCATTCATCCTGTATCTGAACATGTATCATAAGAACATAATAAAACAAGAACCGTATATAACAATGTAGACCATAATATTATTTATACAGGTGAAAAAATGAAAGCAATCATTACATAATTAAGTCCACATCCATAGAAAAAGATTTAAGATATAATGTCAAGGACATAAAAATCATATGCATGGTGAGATTACAGCCAGGTTAAAAAAAAGAAAGATGGAAGAAAGCACAAGATAGGTTTGTGTACCTGTGTGGGCATATGAGAAAAGAATCTATGAAATAGTTGTGTTAAAGTGATGGAGTCCTATGTAGTTACACCCTTTAATTTACATACAGAAAAGTATGCTCTGGTAGCCTTTATTTTTTATACCAACAGTACTTTATTGAAGTACAATTTACATGCAGAATGCACAAATCTTAAGCGTGCAGCTTAATGAATTTTGACAAATGTATACACTGATGTAACCATCAAACAGATCAAGATATGGAACATTTCACACACGTCCCATACCTGACCCTCGGAAGTGTCCTTGTGCCCTCTTCCCTAGGCCCTCCCTTTTGAGGGCTCCCCTTCTTACACCCTCCTTCTATGAATATGCATGCTAAGGAACACCTGGGTGCCTCAGTCGCTGGTTACCCAGAGCTCAGTGCCAGCATGGCGCACAGTAGCCCTGGATATCTACTCTCCACACTGGTCAGGCCCAGGGAAATATGCCACATGTCTTAGTCTATGTCCTGAAAAGAAAAGGTGACCACGTCCAGATGCTAGGATGGCTTCTGGGCTGCAGCACCGCTGACACCAGGAACACACACTGCTTCAGGGTGCAAGTAGGATCTGAGCTGCGGAAGTGCTTAGGTAAGAGAAGAGACAGATTAATTAATGTGTCAAATCCTTCCTCCATGGCATGAATGCTGTAGATTCTTAAATAATGAAGTATCCTGTCCAACAGTAACAAGCATCAATGCTCTTTCTTTTCTTTTTCTTGTAATTCATGATGCAAACATACACAAATTCTTTTTGTACTCATTAAATACATTTATATTTTACTTAGATCACATTTACTTTAGATCACTGCTCTCAACAGAGTTCAAATTATGTGAAAATCTCAATAACAACACAGCAATTTCGCTAAGATGAAAGCAAGAAAAAATGTTAAATGAAATAACTAATGACTTATAGATTATGTATATATCTATCACTCATTCACATATCACTGGCCCATCAACAACACTCAGACATGAGTAATAATTCAATTTAGCCATCTTTGATATTTTCAGATTTTTCAGTCTTATAAAAACCATACCTTATAAAAACCATATTTTCATTTTGTTGTTATGAAGGTATGTTTGTCAAGGTAGAAAGATAGAATATATTTAAAGATATAACTAAGATATATATATTATATATGAATATGCAAAATAAATTTTAAAATGTGGCCTCCATTTGTATGTACTCTTGCCCCAGGCTCTCCAAATGTTGGAAGGGAGACTGTTTAAAAGTTGTTTGAGAACTATTAATATGTTATTAGGCATTAGTAGTTCTGTTTTAGAATACTTATGTAAATCTCTTTTCTCCTTTTTTTCTATTAACAGACAAATTCATGCTTTTTTAAAAAGCTTCTTAATTTCTGCTGATATTTCACCTTGTAACCTTGTATGAAAGATTCATTCCACCAAGGCTGAGGTGGAAGTTTCTATGCAAAGAGTTCCCTTAGCAACAGTAACTTGGAAGCGGCACTCTGGCCTCCACTGCAGCTCTCCATAATTCCAGGAGAGGCAAAATCAGCTCCATCACCTGGGTAATTCAGAATAAATATCAATCATGGCCCAGGAGGAGATTAAGAAAACGCCTGAAAATGCCTAATCACTCCAGAAAGGCTCTTTCTGTTTTAGCACTAAATTTCAAAGTGCCATACTTGCATTTTAATAAATACTCTCCCAGAGCAGAGCTTCTCAAATTGTAATATATATACAAATCACCAGATTCTGATTCAGGCCTGGCATAGGGCCAGAGATTCTGCATTTCTAAGGAGCTCTCCTGATGCTGCTGATTCAAATTAGAAGCATGCACCCTTTGAATTCCAATGCCCTAGTCCAGCAGCCCCCAACCTTTTTGGCACCACAGACCAGTTTCAAGGAAGACAATTTTTCCACAGACAGGGGGCGCGGAGGAGAAGGAGCTCTGCGGCCCAGTCCCTAACAGCCCATGCACCAGTACCAGTCCGTGGCCCAGGGCTTGGGGACCACAGCCCTAGTCTATTCTTGGTCCTTTCCTGCTGCTTATGAAAATGCAGCATCAGGGGGAAAACCGGGGAGGTGGAGGGGAGTGTCCACTGGTGTGCTTCTCTTAACATTCAATAAAAATAATCACCTATATATATGCAAAATATTCTTGAAACTGAGGCCTTGGTGATAGTGAACTTTTGGCTTAACATTTCCTTCTGTGATTTTAGGGTCAGCACCCTGGGAAACAAGGCAACCTTGGCTTGAGATCTGCTTACCTCTCCTTCCAGCACACCTGAAGCCCTCCCCATTCTTAGCCCACTCACAACCCTGGATTCAATCAAGTCTATTGGCTGGAAGCAGTGTCATGGACAAAACAGTATAGTATAATAGGAAGAGATGAGAAGGGAGATTAGACCAAGAAACAGAGAGGAGACAAACACAGAGGCAGCCATGTGAAGACGGAGATGGGTGTCGGAATGATGCATGCAGCCACAGCCAGGAAATGTCTAGAGCCACCAGAAGCTAGAAAAGACAAGAAACTGAATCATCCCTACAGCCTTCTGGAAAGTGGACCTACTGGAACCTACATGTTGGACTTCTGGTCTCTGGGACTGTGAGAAAATAAATTTCCAGTGTTGTAAGCCATCAAGTTTTGGGGTCATTTGTTACAGCAGCCACAGGAAACTAACACAATAGACATAGACTAGAAACAGACAATTCATAGATGAAATACTGCCAATGAATATACACCTAAAAGGTATTTAACTTCATGTCTTAGTCTGTTCTTGCTGTTGTAACAAAATACCTCAGACTAATTTATAAATAATAGAAATTTATTTCTCACAATTCTGGAAGCTGGAAAGTCCAAGATCAAGGCACCAGCAGATTCAGTTTCTGGTAAGGACTTGCTCTCTGCTTCCTAGATGGTGTCTTCTTGTTACATCTTCACATGGGGGAAGAACAAAAGGGATGAACACCATGTCCCACAAGGGGGAGGCAGCTCTCTGAAGCTTCTTCTATAAGGGCATTAATCCCACTCACAAGGGTAGAGCCCTCTTGCCCTAATCACTTCCCAGAGGCCTCACCTTCTAATACCATCACCTTGAGGGGTTAGGTTTCAGCATATGAATTTTGGAGGGACACATACATTCAAACTATAGTATTTCATTAATAAAGAAATGTAAATTAAAATAAAATGGGATCTCTTCTGCTTGATGGATTAGCAATTATCTTAAAGATCAATAACATACAGGGTTGGCAAGAGTGCAGACAAATTTTCTATATGTAAAAGTATAAATAGATATAATCTTTCTGTTGATTAATTTGGAAATATCTGTCACAATATTAAATATGCCAGCTTTTAGCCAAGAAATTCCATATCTAGGAATTTAACCCAAGGTAATGTTAACACAAGTGCAAAATAAGGGGGTAATAAGATGTTTACTATAGTTTGTTCTTCTGTCACAAATGTCCATTTATGGAGGATTGGTTAAATAAATGATACAGCCATGTAATAGAATACTATGGAGCCATTAAATAAAATCAGAGAGATCTATATGACTGACAGGAAAGGAAGTTCAAAATATATTCAGTTTTAAGAAAAAGCAGCAAGATACAGGAAAGAATGTTATCATGTATGTTGTTTATCTATATGGATGTACATAGGTACTTCTTAAGTTAAATGTTTTTATTATGAGCACCTGAGGCAGAGATGACTAGGTGCCCACCAGGATGTCACAGTCCCTCTTCCACACAGTAGCATTTTCACTGAACAGCAGCTCCCTAGCCGGGACTTGATCTCCCACCCACCCACCTTATCTCCATTTAGGGTCATGTGACTGGTGAATGCCAATGGCAGGTGAGCAGAAATGGTTACTTCTAAGCCAGGGGATTTAAGAAACAGTTGTGTTTTCACCACTCTTTCCCCTCCTCCCAGGCTGCAAGGTGACGATTCTGAGTCTAAGGGATGGCAGACCCACTAGATAGAAACAGCCAGAGTCCCTGAAGCACTCTGAGGGAAAATGGCTCTCTGACCAGGGACAGTGTATTGAAGTGCATTAATCCATTGGAATGTGGGTATTTGTTGCAGCAGCTGGGGTTACCTTAACTTACAGGTATGCATTTGTTTTATAACATTTTATATACTTTTCTTTAAAAAGAGGAAAAGAGGGGGAGGACAGTCAGTGAAAAAGCAAAACTCCAATTGCTGACTCTCCCTGACCCCCAACAATTACAAAAAAATATGGGTCTCGATTAACACACGCTCAGATCAGCATGTCATCTCTTCAGTTTTATTCCCCTAATCCTAAGGAATCATTATTACTGTATTCCAAGAAGTCAACTGATAGCGTCCCATGAATATGAGACTGCAATAGTGTCAGAAATGCTATTTAAATACCCACAAAACTCACATCAAGATATTCAACTTTTCATTATTGTCTTGAGTCACAAACAGAATAAAATGACTGACAGGCAAAGCATGTAGGTAGGTGGACATTTCATAACCCTCTGTAGTAGGGGAAAAAAGAAAGCAACAATAGCATATGTAATGTTATGAGTTAGGATTCAGAAATTCTTCTTCTTTCAAACTATTAATACTTCCTCTTCTCACTATTAACAAAGCTATAAAGCTCTTATTCTGATTTAACTTCAGTATAATTAGGGCAATAATTTACACTTGAATTCAAGCCCTGTAAGGATTTGTATGCATGTACAAGGGAGCACATGTGTGTTTGAAGTATGGAAAGCAAAATCTGATTAACAAGTTATCCTTTGCTAAGTAGCAAATATACAGCAGCCCTTGCCTTTGAGAATATAGTGCATGTATTATACACTATATGCATACATGGTATAAAATATAATGCAAGCATGAATTATAACTCAGTCAGAAAGCATAGTGCAGAATGATGAAATTATTTTAAAGGCACACTTCTCCATTTAGTAACTCCCTCATCTTGAAGAAACAAGTTCCAAGTATAAATAGAGTAATGGGAGAGGCAAAGACATTTGCTTTAATCACCTTTTCTAGCCTGTGATCCAAGGAGAATAAATTATTATAAACATTTTCAAGGCAGAAACAAAAAAGGTGGGAGCGTCCCAATAAACCCATCCATAAAAGCAATCTCAGAAATAAGTAGTTGCTTCAGCTCTCAGAGTATGTGTCTTGCTGGTTCCCAGATACATGGAAGACATACTTAGAAATGCTGCTCCTTCTCACCAGCGCACGGAAGGCAAGTGCTCCTCTTCTACTGTTACACAACCATCTGTTACCAGCCCATGCGTCTAACATGAAGCCTTCAGACTTAACATTTTTCTTTAGGAACAAGAATTTTATAATCTGGATTCTTATTTTCATTTTACAAAGCAACATATGTTGGTTATTTTTAAAAATAGAAAATACAACTAAACAAAAATTTTAAAAAGTAAATCATCCCTTTATCTCAAATTAACCAGTTATCTCATTAGTGTATATTAATATTCAGTACACATATATCTATATACAGGTATGTGTATGCTTTTAAAGTAAGCAAACACTTGCACAGTCCATCTTACCCAATTTCTTCAGAATATTTTATCATCTTTTTATTATGAACCCATCTCGATTAATGACCATCTGTAATATTGTAACAGCTGATTAATGCTTGTTTCTTTTTTTTTAAGTCCTTTTTAGACTTCTTAACCAGAAACTTGAGGCAGCATTGCCAATTAAATTTTTTTAAAATATAAAATTTCTTAAATAATTATTCTGCTAAGAATGAGGATAAATGACAAGACATACATAAAACAAATGTCATTGCTCTCACAGTACCTTTTTTTGCCACATAGTCTAGTCTGATGCAACTTTCTACAAAATGGTGATATGACCTCATCTCTGCCTCTGTTATCCGCACCAAGGTGTAAGGTAAGTATCTAGGGTCTTGCTGCTCACACGTCCGGCACCTGGCAGCCACTGGATTCCAGGACACACTGCTACTTCGCTCACTCTCCATTCCTCTCTAGGCACTGCACTCACATAAATGTGTTTAATCCTTTCTCCCAGCTAATCTCTCTGAAGTTCACTCAAGGTCATTTCATTGCTGAGAGCTGATCCTTTGGATTGGGGAGTGCTCACAGGATTACAGCCCCAACAGATTACTAGACTTCCTCATTTGGAAACAAAAAGGAAATTGGAGGATGAGGATGTCAGGGTAGAGAGGAAAATCCTGCAGACAATGAGAATCTGAATTTTTTTTTCTTTTTTAGAGGTATCACATCATGAGACATACATCAGGCCCATTGGATATTTAAAGTAAAATAATTGGCCGGGCACTGTGGTTCATGCCTGTAATCCTAGCACTTGGTGGGGGGGTGGGCCAAGGCAGGAGGATTGCTTGAGGCCAGGAGTTCAAGACCAGCCTGAGCAATATAGCAAGACCCCATCTCTACAAAAAATAGATATATTAGCTGGGCATGGTGGCACATGCCTCTAGTCCCAGCTACTTGGGAGGCTGAGGCAGGAGTATTGTTTGAGCCCAGGAGTTAGAGGTTGCAGTGAGCTATGATGACGTCACTGAACTCTAGCCTGGGCAACAGAGACTCTGTCTCATTCATTTATTCATTCATAAATACATACATACATACATACATATTTTTTAAAGAATGCTCTTAAAACAAACTTACTCCAGGCAACAATTCTACTCCCCTTTTCTTTCAACCTCTCTAGGCTGCCAGGTAATACAGTCCAGAGGCTTAACACAGTAGCTAACAGAATTCACTACCTAGGCAGGCAATGTAGGTTGACACAGCAAACGGTAAAGGTTCAAATCCTTAGATGGGGTGTACACTGTCTCCTGAACTACTCCTAAAGATCAGGTCCAAGTACAGTGTCATGATTCTCAAATGAAGGCTGTTCTTTGCCTATTGTGACATGACCAAAGATCCCACTTACTATCACTTGGGGAAAAGTGAGCTCACCTTTCAGAACTGCACTGTACAGAGAGGATGTTATATTCAGAGAGGCTGCTTTTTCCTAATGCATTTTATTCTGATTCTTCATGCTTAATGTTATTGTTATTAACATTGTGCTCTGAGATTTAAAGAAAGAATACAATGTGAAATAGCCAATAAGCAAGTAAGTTTTATACACAAACGTCTAAACTTTATTTGTATCATTCCAGCTAAAATTTCAGGGTAAGGCTTGCAATTGGCCAAGGAAAAACTGGAAAACGTTTTTCATAAAAATGTCTTTAACTTTATCTTGGGGGAGGGGATAAAATTTACATCTATTGAAACATTCCCATCTGAAATATATGTTTCAATGAGTTTTGACAAAAGGACACATCCATGTAACCCAAACCCCTTTCAAGATAAAAAGTGTTTCCATTACCTGAGAAGGTACCTTCATGTCTCTTCCCAATCAACCCTGCTTCCTAAATCCCAGGCAACCACTGTTGTGATTTTTTTCAATAGACTAGTTTTGCCTGCTCAAAAACTTCATATGATGTAGTCATACAGTATGTATTCTTTTGTGTCTAGCTTCTTTCTCTCAGGATAATTCTGTTGTGATTCACCCATGCTATATGTACCAGTGATTCACTCATTTTTATTGTTGAGTTGTATTTCATTGTGTGGGTAGCTACAGTTTGTTCATTCTCCTGCTGATGGACATTCAGGGTTTCTTCAATTTGGGATATGAAAAAAGTTGCTATGAACATTCATGTAAAGGTCTTTGTGTAGACATACATTTTCATTTCTCTGGGCTACATACCTAGAAGTGATATTGCTAAGTCAAAGGGTAGGTGTATACTTAACTTATAAGAAACTGCCAAACATTTTCCCCAAAGTAGTTGTACCAGAAAGCCTTTTAAACTTAGAGGCTACTCCATTTAGTAAGCCTCAGAGCCAGTTGTTGGTGTCAACAGCATGTAAGTACTTTAAGAAAATAGCTAAATTAGAGGAAGAAATGTAATATGAGACTCAAACCTATGAAAGCTCCTTTTTCTCTACCGTTAGGTCTTATGAATATGCTGACTTAAACTAAATGTGAAGTCTGATAGTCTTCTAATACAGGGAAGCAAATTAACCAGTTTTGAAACAATGGTTTGTTAGATATTGCCAAATTTCCCTCCAAAGTGGTTGTACTAGTTTGCATTCCCACTAGCAATTTGTGACAGTGCCTGATTCCTCACATGGAGGCTCTTTTTCTTTCTAAGCATTAACTTCTTTACCCTTTCATTCAGACGCAAATAACCACGAATGTTTGGCTGGCGTCACAGAACCTTTGAACATAAAAGCTACCTTTGCTAACCACATACACCTACAACAGCAATATGCATGCAACGTCTCACTCCCAACAGTGACCATAATTGCATCTTTTTATGGCTTACAGAACTCCAGAGACAGATTGCCAAATCTTGGAAAACTCTATTAGATTACATTTGACTATATTATATGAATAAACTATACAGCTCTTATAAATCCTATTTCTATGCATTGATTTTTATCATTTGATCCAGATCAAGTATTCAATAAAGGACTATATTTTCTTTATGTTTCACAATGGATTCTGAAAAAAACTGCGTAGTAGCTCTCCTTTGGAAAGAGCTGATTATTTCAGTAGTAGCAGGAATAGGAGATGAATGTTTCCCCCAAGAAACTATCATTACGAATATAAAAACGGGGCAAAAAGAATTCTTAGCACTTCTAGATTCACCCCTACTTTTTTTTTTTGAGACAGAGTCTCACTCTGTTGCCTGGGCTAGAGTGTCATGGCATCAGCCCAGCTCACAGCAACCTCAAACTCCTGGGCTCAGGCCATCCTTCTGCCTCAGCCTCCCGAGTAGCTGGGACTACAGGCATCTGCCACCATGCCCGGCTAATTTTTTCTATATATTTTTAGTTGGCCAAATAATTTCTTTCTATTTTATAGTAGAGATGGGGTCTCGCTCTTGCTCAGGCTGGATTTGAACTCCTGACCTTGAGCAATCCGCCCGCCTCGGCCTCCCAGAGTGCTGGGAGGATTACAGGCGTGAGACACCGCGCCCGGCCTACACCCCTACTTTTTTAAAAAGTTGCATATGTTTTATATCCATGTATTGGAATACCCTGGGGCAATTCATCTGCTCCACATATCAGGGCGAAAATGGAGTAAGAATCCACAAACTTCTTGAGAAAGAATCAACAAACTCAAGAAAGATTTGAATTACTCATAGCGCAAGAGCACCAGGGTTATTATTTTACAAGAAGTAGGATCAAAGTCATACTAAAGGGAGAGACATTTTTTTTCCCTATATAGACATTGTTTTCTTTTGAAAAAATCAACACTCGCATGGCCAGGTGTATTTGTTAGAGCTTAAACCAACTTCCCACAGAGCTGGCCTGGGAATGAAGGGAGTAACAGACTCAGAGGCACCAAGCAGGACTCTGTTGGAGGTGGCACAATGAGAGCCACCACACTCACCAGCTGACCACTCACTCACCGATTTTCCCCTCTAACAAGGCAGCAGGGACATTTCATTCCCTTTGGGTCAGGGAGGAGGGGCCTTGACATGCCCAGCTATACATATGTGGAGGAGCCCTTAGAGAAAGCTTGCCAAATGGATATCCCAATGGATATATCCCATTGGGTAGAGGACTAGGGTTCACAGGGGACAAGGGCACTTTGATTGTTAATTTCTGCACTATCTACAATTTATACAAACAGCATTTTCATTAGTAAACTAAATGTACTAATAAGATTTTTAGAAATTGTTTTATTTGGTTTACTAACTCCATATACATAGTTTCCACCATGCTCCTCGCTAATAGTTTGGAATACTTCCTGTCCTTTATAAACTTTATTGACCACTATGGCAACATGCTGATGATTGTTGAAGCTGAGTGATGAGTAAGGTTTGTAAGACCACTCTTTTTTTGATGCATTAAATTCTTCACAATTAAAAGCTAAATTGCATGACTGAAAAAAGGCATCCAGACAACTATGACATTCAAAGATAACTTACACACTATAAATAACCCCAAAGGTTAGTGTAAACTGAGTGAGATACACAAGTGGTGCTTTCAATAATACAGGTGACAAAAATAACCAAAAAAAAAAATACACAAATGGGATAGGATAGTCTTCCTGTTACCTTCAGTGCACCTAAGATGCATGTGCAGTGTGGAATCCCTAAACAATGCAAAATAACTGAATATTACAATTAGGTTTTTTTAATATTACTGTTAAGCTAATATTAAAACGATAGTAAAATATGGTTTTTAAAACAGAGGGTTTGAGCAGAAATAAGTAAAAAACCCTCCATGTAATATGAGCCCAAAGTTGAACAATTAATTATTTTCAATAATACTTCTTATATATTTCACATTGTTTTGGATCTTCTAATACAAAAACAAGGAGTAGAAATAAAAGGTGTAACTATAGTGAACAAAGGATGAGGAAGAGTTATCACTATCTGTACATGACATGATGATCACTCATTATTTAACAAATATTTATTGGGTACCTATGTGTTAAAGAAAACCAAGATCATCAATTGGAAAACTAGTAGACTTAATAATATTTCTATAAAATAGCAGGTTATAAAATAAATATTCCCAAATCAATAGCTTATACTCCAACAACAACCAGTAAAAAGAAATTGAAAAAAATTATATTCATAATAGCAAAAAAACCACAAATTGCCTAAGAATAACCTTTACAAGGAATGTGTGAGACCTATATGAAAAGAACAAAAAATTTCATTTAAAAATACAAAATATTTGAATGAGATATATTTCTACAAGGAAATTTTTTTTAATCTTAAAATTTCAGTTCTTCCCAAATTAAGTTATAATCAATAACTTTATTCAAAATAACTCTATTCAAAAATATAATAAATTTTTGGAGATAAGGGGAATTAACAAAATGACTATAAAGTTTATTTGAAAGAATTAATAAAGCTAGAAGAGTTAAGAAAATATTTTTTCAAAAATGAGTGATGAAAAAAGGGACTATCTCCTATCAGATATTTAAAGATATTATGTAACAATAATAATCCAAACTGTGTGGAACTAATATGAAAATCAACAGAATAAAATAAGACCCAGAAACAGATTATAAATTCCAAAATATAATGGTTTAAGTAAAGAAGTGGGCATCACCAATCAATAAAGGAATATGTAATAAATGCTAATGAGAAAATTGAGTCTCAAATCATATCATAGACAAAAACATGTATCAGAAGTTTACAACCCCATTAAAAGGTAGACAGAAGACATGCATAGAAGTTGTTCAACAGAAGATTGACAAATGGCCAACAAACATATGAAAAAATGCTCAACATCACTAATCATCAGAGAAATGCAAATTCAAACAACAAGGTATCACCTTACTCCTATTAGAATGGCTTTTATTAAAAGTTCAAAAACAATAGATTCTGGCACAGATGCAGAGAGGAGTGCTTATAAACTGTTGGTGGGACTGCTCTTAGTATAGCTCTTATGGAAAACAGTATGGAGTTTTTCAAAGAACTGAAAGTAGACCTACTATTTGATCCAGCAATCCCACTACTTGCTATCTAACCAAAGGAAAAGAAGTCATTTTATCAAAATGACACCTGCACTCGAATGTTTACTGCAGCACAATTCATAATTGCAAAGATCTGGAATCAATCTAAGTGCCCATAAATTCATGAGTAGATTAACAAAATGTGGTATATGTATATCATGGAGTACTACTCTGCTGTAAAAAAGGATGAATTAATTCCTTTTGCAGTAATTGGGAAGGAATTGGAGACCATTATCCTAAGCAAAGTATCTCAAGAATAGAAAAACACCACATGCACTCTCTAATAAATTGGAACTAACCAGTGGGCACACAAGTACACAGAGGGAAGTAAAAGTCATTGGAAATCAAGCAGGGGGAAGTAGGTAGACAGGAGGGGCAAAAACCCACCTTCAGTGAACACTATTTGGGCAATGGGCACATTTGCAGCCCTGAATCAAGCCATGTAACAAAAACATTTGTATCCCTTAATATTTTGAAATTAAAAAAGAAAGAAATATAAAAGTTCAATGTAAAAAAACACTAAAAGATATTAGAAGAAAACTATGATTATTTACTTACTCTTTATTTAAGGAAGGCTATAAAAGCAACCGAAGAAATCACAAAATAAAGGATCTCTAGATTTAACTACATAAAAATTTAAATCTTTACGTTAAAAGACACCAAAAACAAAATCATAAATAGCAAACTGCAAAATAAAAAAAATAACTTCTATAAACTTAACAAAGGTTTAATAGCTTTAGCATAGAAAAAAATCTACACACAAATATCTTAATGCCAAACTAAACATTAACAAGTCACACAGAAAAAACTGAAAGAGCTAATAAAACATATTACAATTACTATAGTTCACTAGTATTTTAAAAATTCAATTAAAACAAATATTATACCACTTTTATCTATCAAACAAGCAAAAACTCAAATAATAAACAAAAATAGGCATCACCAAAGTGGGCTAACATCGCAAGTATTATGCCGTACATTTAAAGTGCATTATTTCAAAAACAACCCAGCCGGGCGCGGTGGCTCACACCTGTAATCTTAGCACTCTGGGGGGCCAACGCGGGTGGATCGTTTGAGCTCAGGAGTTCGAGACCAGCCTGAGCAAGAGTGAGACCCCGTCTCTACTAAAAAAATAGAAAGAAATTAGTTGGACAACTAAAAGTATACATATATTTTAAAAAAAATTAGCTGAGCATGGTGGCGCATGCCTGTAGTCAAAAAAACAAAAACAAAAAACCCTGTAAGTTCTGTCACTACCCCAAGTCTTAATCCATCTGTGTTGCTATAAAGAAATATATGAGACTGGGTAATTTATAAAGAAAAGGTTTATTTGACTCACAGTTCTACAGACTGTACAAGAAGCATGGTACCAGCATCTGCTCAGTTTCTAGTGAGGGCCTCAGGCTGCTTTCATTTATGACTGATAGTGAAGGGATACCAGTGTGTGCAGAGATGATATGGCAACAGAGGAAGTCAGAGAAGGGAGAGGAGTGGAATGCCAGGCTCTTTCTAACAACCAGCTCTTGTGGGAACTAATAGAGCAAGGACTCATTCATTACCATGAGGACAGCACCAAACTAGTCATGAGGGATTGGACCCCATAACTTAAACACCTCTCTTTAGGGCCCACCTCCAACACTGACGATCAAATTTCAACATGAGGCTGTGGGGACAAATATCCAAACTACAACACCCCATTTGACACAATATGAGGAGACAAATTAAAAAGTGCTGATGAAGAGATCAGATGAAAACAAGAACCTCTACACCCCTGTTAAGGGGCCACTAAAATGACATAAGTTTCCCAGAAGGCAATTTGACCAAAATTACACATTTTAAAACTTAATACTTATACTCTTTGATCCAATAATAACATTTTCTGGGACTCTACCCTTAAAAAAACAACCTGAAATGTGTGCATAGATTTCTGAATAAAGATTCTCCTTATAATTTTAAAAATTACATTAAGAAACTGGAAACAACCTATATGACCAACAATTGAGCAATAGTTAAATAAATTATAGTATAACCCTGTAGCAAAAAATTATAAAGACACTAAAATATTGATGGAGATGCCTTATATGGATTTATAATTTAATATATAATATAGTTTTTAAAAGCAGAATATAATTTATATAATTATATATGTAATATGTATGATATCTGTAAAGAGAACTAGATCATATCATTTTAACTATGTAAAAATGTCAAAAGAAAAAAAATCTGGAAGGACATATGCTCAAAGGATAACTGATTATCATAGGAGATGGGATTATGAACTTTCTTCTTTATACTTTTCTGTATTTTCCAAATATTGTACAATGAGTATGTATTATTTTTTTCTGTATGGCTTTTTTTGCTAACGCTTCTTAAATTTTTTTCCTGATACACATTATAATTGATTCTTTTTGGTGTACAGTTCTGTGACAAATACATGGACTCATTTAAGCATCACCATAGTCAGGATATAGGATAGTTGATTGATTACTCCTTTGTGGTCAGACCATCCACCCACCCTTAATCCCTGGCAACCAACCACTCTGTTCCTACAGTTTTTACCTTTTCCCAATGTCACAGAAATGGAACTGTTCAGTATATACCTTTTGAGTCTGGCATCTTTCCCTCAGCATAATGCATTTCAGATTTATTCATGTTGTCATACGCATCAACAATTAATTTCTTTTTATTATTGAATAGTCCATGACACAGATATACCGTGGTTTGTTTATCCATTCCCCAGGTGAGGGACATTGGGGTTGTTTCCAGTCGTTAGTGATTAAGAACAAAGCAGCTATAAACATTCCTGTACAGATTTTTGAGTGACCCCGAGTTTCATATCTTTTGAGGTAGGATTACTGAGATACAGTAAGTGTGCGTTTAACTTTATAAGAAACGGCCAACTGCTTTCCAACATGGCTGAATCATTTTACTTGTCCACCAATAGCGCGTGAGACATCCAGTCCCTCCTCATCTTCACCAAGACTTGGCATTATCATTCTTTTAGCCACTCTAATATAATAGGTATACAATTTCCCTTGTCACTACTGATGTTGTGCATATTTTCATGTGCTTATTAGCCATATGTATATCTTATTTGGTAAAATATCCATTCAGTTTTTTTGCCCATTTTTAATTGGGTTTAGGGTTTTTATATTGTTGAGTTTGAGAGTTCTTTCTATATTCTAGATACAAGTCCTTTGTCAGAAATGTTATTCACAAATATTTTTCTCCCCAGTCAGTGGGTTGTTTCTTCATTCTCTTAACAGTCCCTTTTGCAAGGAAAAAAATTTTAATTTTGACAAAGTCCAAGGCTTATTCCTATCTAAGCATTACATGTTCATTACTTCTACATGTTTAAAGACTACAACGTAAATCCTCTTGTTGTAACTGACAGTTTTTCTTTGGAAGAGAGTAACTATTAATAAATCAACATTTCAAGTGGCTCATAAAATACATATACCCAAGGATTAATGTTTTCAACTTCTATTAAGTTTTTTCAAAAGATTTTCAAAACTCACTAATAACAGTTCTATCATATACTGGTTTATAGACCATCCTATAATGGGAAATTGAACCAAATGTGATCCTTCATAGACCTTGAAGACAGCCAGACCTAACTTTCGGTTCTGACCCTTCTTCTTGGTATAACTGTGGGCAAGTTTCCCAACCTGTTTAAGCCTCAAATTTCTCCTCCACAAAAATGGCCTGTACTTCTAATTTAAATTTTAATTTAATTAAATCCACAATGTATAGAAAGCACCAAAATGACAGGAAATAAATGGTAGCTACAATGATATCATTTTTAATATTATTTCCATATCCTCTATCCTTTCTAATTTCTTCCCCCCAGAAAAGGAGCTATGTGAAGAAGGAAAAGCAGTGAGACACCATAGATCTGCCTCCCAGCTTGAAGTCATTCTTTCTTTCAAGGCAAAGCTCAACTTTTCTCAGTTGTCCAGGGAAGGGTTACTGACCACAGTAGCCTGAGCAGATAATAGAATAAATGGGACAACCAGTACAGGAAGACCAATGCAATTATCAAAAGTGGCTGTTCCCCTCATCCCACCAATTAGAAAGCTTTTCCCTCTCTACCTACCTAAATCCTCTCCTTTTTTCAAGATCCAGCTCAAGTCATACATTTCACATGAAGCTTTCTCAAATTACTAAAGCTCACAATGACCTCAGCCTCCAAACTCTTACAGCACTGTCTGTATTGGCAACTGATCAGGGATCAATTTGTGACTTTTTATACTGTCTCTTGATATAACTATCAGATTGAGCCTCCAACTCTCCTCCAGTTCAGTGGCTCACAGGCCTCCTTCCCAAACCCCTCAGAACTCTTGTCATCTGGGTGAAGCAGGAGCTCATAGGTGATTCAGCTGGTGTCAAGAACTCAGGTCCTCAGATTCCCCATACTGGTCTCCCCATGACAGCTTGTGGGCCAAATGCCTGGCACAGTGCCTTGCTCATGGCGGGCACTGCCTTCAATACCTGTTCATTGGCCAGTGGCACCTTAATGTAGTTGTGGTGCCTGAGCACACAGGTAACCACATAGAGGAGGTAGGCCTTGGAATGTACCCCAAAGAAAGAAGCAGCACATTGAACACAGGGCAAGTTTCCTATTTTGCCAAGGGCCAGCCATTAAAACCACCAAGTATTTCATATTCTTACTGATTCTAAAAGTTGAAAGGATAAGGTCAGCACTTGCCAAGTTATTAGACTTGTTTTGGAGTAACTGTTCAGTCCAAAGCCCTGTGAACTAAAATAAAATCCTAAGCCCCCACTGACTGAATGGACCTCCTCTTGGGCAAGGGGACCCCAGAGAAATCTTTAAACTGAGTTCCTAGCCAAGATGGGATGGGAGATCAGACATACATCATTTTACCCCCTTGCTTGCTACTGGCCATCAGACTTTTTTCCTAAGGACCAGACCAGCATCCTATCCTGATAAAAGATCACCAACTATGAAGTGTTTTAAACAGTCTATGGAGCATGTGCAGAGAGGGTTTTCCTGTCTGTCTTTCACCTTTTTGACATAGAGTGAAGCCATTTCTGAACATGAATCCCATAAAAGGGCAGAAAGCTCCATTGTACAGGTGCATGTTTCTCTTTTCATGAATATTCCTACTACAGCTTGTTAAATATGTATATTTGGCCATCCCGTTCAGTATAAATTACTGTTTTCATTGTCCCGGCCTTGAAGCACATGTTCCTGGCTTGCGGCTAGGGGCCCTATCCAGGGGCCTGCAGGAATGGCCACCCGCCAGCTGCAACCCTTTGTAAGAAAGGAAGCTCTCTTTCCCCAGTTATGAACTTCATTATTTCTTCAGTTAACAGTCCTCTTCTCTGAGGACTTCCTCCCCCATCCGAAGACTCAGCCACTGCCTGAACCCACAGCTGGTAAGATCAGAAATGCCTAAGTTTCTTTTGAGCTGGGACAATCGGTCTCTGGAAAGACAACGTGAACAGAGAGACCCAGAGACTGAATCAGCTGGTGATAATTTCTGGAGCTGGAAGGGGAGAGTGGTTGAGGTGGCCATCTGGCATCTATATCTACTAATAAATGAATAGAGAGATAGTATACAGATGGTATACAGAGAAAAGGCGACCCCAGAACCAGCACAGCCATCTAGGTTCCTGACTATGCACTTTGCTGCTCTGAGGCTCTGTGAGACACTCCTCAGCCTGAACAGTATGCAGCATGGGCAGCAGTGGGCAGGAACTCAGACTCTGGAGCCAAGACCACCTGGGTTTGAATCCTGGCCCTGCCATTTATTAGCAAGATGATCCAAAAGGAAGTATTTTATCCTTGATAATTTGAATTAAATACATGCATGTTTGTAACATCAGTGTGTTAAATTCCAATATCTCTTAAGTTTATTATAATCATTATTGCCTTCTAGTAAGAAGTGCTTGAATTTAACAAGTCTATGATAATGAGATAGTCTTCCTTTTCTTACTCATTAAAATCAATCAATTTCCATTTCTTGCAACAAGCAGAATGAGAACCTACACCCATTTGGGAAGAGCTAGTCCATGGTGCCAGACTGGGTCCCAGAGGCCCTCTGGCTGGGCCACATTCACTAACACCCAACGGTAAGCAGATCTGACAACAGCCTCACCCTTCAGGGAAAAATCCCAAGACAAGCAGGACCATTTCCATTTTGATCCTCTATGACTTTAACTATCTGGCAGAGATTTTAAAATTGGCTATGTTAATTAAGTATAATTTTGGCAGAAATACCAGGCTACTTCAAGCATTTTTTAAAAAAATAGGGAACACAGATGAGCCTTTGGAGCACAAATAATGGCCTTTGGCCATAGCTGAAAAGAACAGGAAGCCCTGTTAAGGGGCCAGGCACCCATGCCTCCCCGACATCAAAGATCCCTGTCTTAGTTGGTTCCTGGATAACAAGTGGGAGGAAGCATTTCAGTCAAGCTTAGCACCCTTGAGAATGAACTACAGTTGTTTAACTTTCAAGACCCTTGACACCTGGCTAAACACAGAGAAAAGCTTTGAGACCCAGTTTTCTGGAATAGTTTATAAAGGTCCTAGTGTGGCAAACATAGCAGCATGCCTGGAACAATGTTATGATGAAGGAAGGCTGTGAAAAATGAATTAAATATTCTCTGTGAGGTACGTACAAGATTAAAAAAACCAACATATTCTGCTTCCCACTGAGACCCAGAATGCTGGTAAAAGGATAACTCTCACCCTAGCAACCAACAAAAAAAGCCAGATAAACTATAAAATCATAACTGTTCTTGAACCTATACAAGCAAATGAGCAGCAATCACCTATGATTTTTAAATTAATTGTGTAAGGCAGAGTGAGTATGGACTAATAGAAGCACACAGAGCCCCCAGGAACCACAATACAAAGGGAGTCCACAGCAAGGGGAGAAGAGTTGAGTTGCAGGCTCATCTCTAATAGTACTTTTAGTGGATTCCTTAGGATTGTCTATGCACAATATCATGTCACCTGAAAATATAGTTCTAATTCTTCTTGTCCAATCTGGATGCCTTTTATTTCATTTTCTTGCCTAACTGACCTGGCTAGAACATCCAGCGCAATGTCGAATAGAAGTGGTGAGGGTGGACATCCTTGTCTTGTTCTTGATGGTAAAACATTCAGCCACTCAGCATTAACTGTGATGTTAGTTGTGGACCTTTCATAAATACCCTTTATCAGGTTGAGAAAATTTCCCTCTATTCCTGGTTTGTTAAGTATGGGGTGGGGTTGTTTTTTATCATGAAAAGGGTGTTGAATTTTGTCAAAATGTCTTTTGTGCCCCTACTGAAATGATTATGTGCTTTTTGACCTTTATTCTAATGATATGATGTATTATATTGATTGATTTTTGGATGTTAAACCAACTTTACATTCCTGAGATCTAACTTGATCATGGTATATAATCTTTTCTATGTGTTGCTGGATATGGTGCGAGAATTTTATTGAGGCTTTTTATGTCAGTGTTCAGGAGATATTGGCCTGTAGTGTGCTTTTCTTTTGTGTCTTTGTCTAATTGGGGTGTTAGGGTAATACTGGCCTCATAAAATGAGTTGGGAAGTGTTCCCACCTCTTCTATTTTCTGGAAAAGTTTGTGAAGAATTGGTATTAGTTCTTCTTTAAATATTTAGTAGAACTCACCAGTGAAGGCATCCGTGTTGTGCTTTCTTTGTGGGAAGTTTATTATTATTTTTAATTCAATCTCATCACTTGTTATAGGTCTATTCAGACTTTCTATTTCTTCCTGAGTTAGTTTTGATAGTTTGCACCTTTCTAGGAATTTTTCCATTTCATCTAGGTTATCTAATTTGTTGGGACACAGTTATCTATATTATTCCCTTACAATCCTTTTTATTCCTGTAGCATTTGTAGTGATATCCCCTCTTTCATTCCTTATTTTAGTCATTTAAGTTTTCTCTCTTTTTCTCTTGGTCACCCCAGCTAAAGGTTAATCAAATTTTTTGTTAATCTTTTCAATTAACCATCTTTTGATTTTGTTTATTTTCTGTATTGTTTTTCTACTCGTTATTTCATTTTCATTTCCTTTAATCTTTATTATTTCCTTCCTTCTGCTTTAGATTTAGGTGTTCTTTTTCCAGTGTCTTATGTAGAAGATTGGGTTATTGACTGAAATCTTTCTTCTTTTTTAATGTAAGCATCTGCAGCTATAAAGCCCTCTCAGCACTGCTTTCACTGCATCCCATAAGTTTTGGTATGTTGTGTCTTAATTTTCATTCATCTTAAAAGTATTTTCTAATTCCCCTGGTGATTTCTTTTTTGACTCATTGGTTATTTAGAAGTGTATTTAATTTTCACATTTTTGTGAATTTTCTAAGTTTCCTTCTATTCTTGATTTCCAATTTTATGCCATTTAGATGAAACAATCCTCTTCCTATGATTTCAGTCATTTTAAATTTATTCAGGCTTGTTTTATGGCCTAGAATATGGTCTGTCCTGTAGAATGTTCCATGTGCACTTGAAAAAATGTCTGTTCTGCTTTGTTGCATGGAGTGTTCCCTGGATGCCTATTATGTCTGGTTGATTTATAGTGTTATGTAAGTCTTCCATTGCCTTGTTGATCTTCTCCCTGGTTTTTCTCCACATTATCAGAAGTAGGGTATTGATGTTTACAACTATTATAGTTTCTATGTCTCCCTTCAAATCTGTCATTTTTTACTCCATATATTTTTATTTTCGAGCTCTGTTTTTAGGTGTTTATAATTATTATAACCTGCTGATGGAGTAACTCTTTTATCACCATAAAGTGTCCTTATCTCTAGTAACTTTTTTTGTTTTAAAGTCTATTTTATCTGACATTACTATCACTACTCCAGCTTTTGCATAGTTACTATTCGCATGAATATATCTTTTCTCATTCTTGCATTTTTTTGTATCTTCAAATATATTGTTTATATCTTTGAATACAAAGTGTGTCTCCAGGAGATAACATATAGCTCACTCTTTTTTTTTTTAATTTAGTCTGACAATCTCTGCCTTTTCATTGGGTTCTTTATCCACTCACATTTACTATTATTATTGATATGGCTGGGTTATGTCTGCCATTTTACTTCTTTTCTATATATCCCTTATCTTTTTTGTTCATTTACTATTTTCTTTTGCATTAGGGGAAAATTTCTTGTGTAGAATTAATTCCTTTAATGATCTTTTCACTATATATTTTTAAGTTATTTTCTTAGTGGTTATTCTATAGTTTATCATATACATTTTATCAGAATCTACTTCAGATTTATACTAAATGTTAGTGAGATATAGAAATGTTACTCCTATATAATGCTAATCCCTCTGTCCATTTTGCTACCATTGTTATATGTAGTATGTCTATATATGTTACAAACCCAGCAATATATTATTATAATTGCTAATTTATATAATCTTACATCTATTAAAAATGAGAAAAGAAAGGAAAACAAGTATATATTTATAGAGTTTCAGTAGAAACTGTAACCCCACTATAAGGCATTAGGAGTTCCTCAAGTTATGATGAGGTTACATTCTGATAAACCCATTGTAAAGTTGAAAAATCATAACTTGAACCATTGTAAGTTGTGGGCTGTCTGCACCTTTGGTTTATATCACTGATTCTTATTAATAAATCAGTTAAGAAAAGAAAGAAGAAATATGCATTTATAGAGTCTTTTATAATCACATAATTACCTTTACTAGGGTTTTCTATTTTTCATGTGAATTTGAATTACCACATCTGGGATCACTTTTTTTCAGCCTCAAGAACTTCCTTTAGTATTCTTATAACATGGATCTGTTGGCAATGCACTCTTTGTTTTTGTTTATCCAGGAATGTCTTCATTTTGCCTTCATTTTTTAAAGATAGCTGTGCTGGATATAAGATTCTTGGTTGACAATTTTTTTTTTCTCTCAGCACTTCGAATATGTCATCCCACTGCTTTTTGGCATCCATTGTTTCTGATGAAAGTCAGTTATTAATTTTATTAAGATTTCTTTGTTCATGACAGGTTCTTTTCTTTTCTTTCAAACTTTTCTCCTTTTCTTTCACTTTCAGTGTATTTGCTATGATGTGTTTAAGTGTACATCTATTTGCCTTTATTCTAGTTCAACTTTGCTGAGCTTCTTCTATATGTAGATTAATGGTTTTCATCAATTTGGGGGATTTTAAAATCATTATTTCTTCCAATGTTTTTTCTGCTCCTTTCTCTCTCTTCTCTTTCTGGAATTTCCCTTCTGGTATACTTAATAGTGCCCCACATTTTTCTAAGGCTCTATTCATTTTTGTTCATTTTTCTTTCTGTTTTTCAGATTGCATAATCTCTATAAATCTGTCTTCAGATTCCTTAATTCTTTTCTTCTTCCAGTTCAAATCCACTGTTAAGCCCCTCTAGTAAATTTTTCATTTTAGTTATTTTAGCTTTCAACTCCAGAATTTCCATTTGGTCCCTTTTATAAATTTCTATCTCTTAACTGATATTCTCTCTTTGGTGAGACACTGCCATCAGTTTCTTGTACACTGTACTTCTTTAATCACGACTGCCTTTAGTTCTTTGAATATATTTATTGTGGCTATATTGAAGCCTGCTAAATCTGACATCTTGGCTTTCTCATAGGCAGTTTCTGATGATTGCTTTGTTTGTGTAAGTGTCACCCTTTCCTGTTTATTTGTAAGCCTCATAAATTTTTGATGAAAACTAGACACTTTAAGTAATATATTGTAGCAATTGTGGGTAATAATTGCTCTCCTTCCCATCTCTGAGGCTTGTATTTGTTTGTTGGTGCTTGTCTGCTTATTTGTTTAGTGACATAGCTAGACTATTTTACTGAAGTATATTTCTCTTGAAGTATAAAGTCTCTAATATCCCTCGTCAGACAGTACAGCCTTGGATGTGGCCACAGTCATTCTAAGATAAAAGTGGACTTAACAGATTTCATTGCCTGCCCCTTTTTCTGGTTTCTCTGTAGTCTCCCTTTGTTGATATGATATCACATCCAGCTATTAGGCTCCACATGCCTACTGATTATTATTTTCAACAATGTCCTGGGGCATAAATTGCTCCACAGTCTTATCCAATTAAATTAAATTCAGGTGGGATAGTTTTTGAAGCCAGTCTTTAGGTTTGTTCTAACCACAGGAAGGCCCTTCTCAGCTGCCTCTTTCCCTGGTTCTCGCTGGTAAACAAGCTGACCTATTGTTTAGCTTCTTGTTCTCCTAGAACTACCCCACTCCTCTTAATTTCTTCCCCTCAAAATCTCCATTGTTTTCAAGAGCACCTTTAGACCTGAACTTCCCCACAGTTTCAAGAAAATCAATTCGTATGGGGAGAGCTTCAGACTCTATATTCTTCTGGACTGCTTCTTCCTCTACGCAAAATCTCTGAGCCACGGGCAGTAGATTCCAGTCTTCTTGGCTTGACTCTTTCAATGTTGAACCTCCATTTCACGAGGGAGGTGGGGCAAAAGCAAGTGGGGCTCAGTGTTTTCCACCCACTGCACCAGGAATAAAGCTCTGTCCTATAAATGGGGGCTGAGTAGAGGAAAAGAGAACCTGACCTCTCAGCTGGGGGCTCCCTAGGAACTTAGCCTCTGCAACTTGGAGTTAGAGAAGCTAAGAAATGCTGAAGGCCTGCCCCTCCTGGCAAGGGACTGTATCCCTTGATTGGGACCTGAGGGAAGAGGAGAGAGCAGGTCATGGCTCAAGTACCATAGACTCTGACTGTTCTTACCAAGATTTAGTAGATTTTCTTGAATAAATGTTTCTTTGTTTGCTGTATGCCCTTAGTACAACTTTCAGAGGCTTTAAAAGGTTGTTTTTTAAAATAATTTTCACAAATTATGGTTGTTTCACTGGGGAACGGATCCCAGGGGCTTTTTACACTGGCATTTCTGGAAGTGGAACTCTAACTTCACATTGTTTTTTAATGTAATAAAATATTACGGGCAAGAGCGCTTTTGTAGATATTTAAACATTTCTTAAATTTTATTTTGCCTGTTTCAACTATCAATCAATTTTTTTTTAGGGTTCCAATATTTGTAGAAGCCCTTGAAGAGTCCATAAGCACTAGGGACAGTGTCAACAGAGCCTAATAGAAGAATGACTCAGATGTGGCTAATTCACTTTTGGGGCAGATGAAATCACTACCCCCAGATTTTATCAGATGGAGCAAGATGTCTAGTAATTCCCACTGGGCACATTCCCATCTGAGCAGCAGATACCCTACTCTAATTAGCCCCTCTCTTCGCATCAACTGCCAAGCATAGAGACATTTCAGCCACACTCCACTGTATAATAACGAGCCCTGGAATGAATCACTCAGTTTAATATTCTTCTGGCTCCCTATTATCAATGCTAATTGTGTCCTAAAGAGGTGATCTGGGTTATAGATCAATATCCTAGAGCCTTTATCACCAAAACAGCCACCAAACCAATCTCCAATTATATAAGGAATGTTCCAAAAGATATTCTTTTCTGCTTCACAGTTTAATTGGGTGTAGCCAAACACATGAAACCATTTTAGAACAATGATAAAGATCAAAATGTAAAATAATTACCTCTAATTATGAGGGGACAAGATGGAATGTGAGCTGGACTAGAAATCTGAAACCTGCCTAGGGGATTACTGACATGGACCAGTTCAATGGCTAAAGGTTTCCACTGCTTGGAAGCCCCATGTAAGCCACATGTGCTCTGTGTATCAAAATCCCAGAGCAATCTGGGATGCATTAGTAGAAAGTCTATGTTTACTTAGGCAGCATCTATAAATAGCAGTATAGCAAAAGTTGCAGAGAATTCAAGAACTGAAAGGGATGGGGTGGAGGAAACTCAAACAACTCTTTGCTGATTAATGTGACTCTATAGTCCAGAATATGGGGGAAAGGACAGTCCTATCTGTGTCCTGCATGCATAAAAACATATCTGGACACTGTATTCACATGTGAACTGCATATTTCATGAGAGTCCCTGACAAACTGACAAAATCCAAAGAAGGGGGCCCCCACAGTGAAACACACATCACATGAAGAACACCTGAAGGACTTCATCTTTTTACTTGAAAAAATGGAGTATCAGAGACAAAATAGCTATTTATAAATACTTTAGCACAGTCCTTAAGTGTAAAAATTGCCTGCACTCAATATTCCAGCTCCATTCCAAGGCACAACCAATCATTCATCTATTCAGCAAACATTTATTTTGCATCTCCTTAGAGTGAGGCTCTGTGTTAAGTAGCTATCTAAGACACATAGATAAGTAATGAAGAGTCTAGAAGCAGAGGTTAAACAAGCACAAAAATAACTGAATAACCATAATACAAGGGAGAGTATGATTGACATTATGTGAGTAGAACAAAGCTTACTTTGAAGTTCTAAGTCAGGAGTCATTGTGTCTTGCTGGCAAGATCAGAAATGGCACTTCAAATTAGGCTGCAAAGGTGTGTACTATTTCTGTGAGGAGAAATATACTAAAGATGCATTGCAGGTGAAGGGAAAAGCAGACATAAAAGCTTAGAGGTAGGAACAGAGTTGATAAACTTAGTGGGACAGAGCTGAAGAAGTGAATAGTCCAAGTTGACCAACAGTAGGTGTAGAAATCTCAAGTATTAGAAGATAAAGCTAGAACAGCACTAAATAATAAAGAGCTTATACTCCAGGCTATAGAGAATGATGAGGTAAGTGTATCATTAAAGGCCTTGAAATATACAGTGTTGTGGGGTTTTGGTTTTTGTTTTTTGTTTTTTTTTTATTCCTGGTATACATTAGAGGCAAATACAGAGAGGCAGGAAGTTTGCACAATGGCTAGTCAAGAGGAAATGAAGTCCTGAAGCAGGTTGGAAGCAGGTGGCAGTGAGAAGGGACACAAGGAAAGAAACTCCAGTGGTATTTTAGAAATTGAATCAATAGGACCCAGAGCTAGTGGAAATATGGGAGGGGGAAGGAGGGGTAATTTTACTGTCAAGTCTAAGGGGTTGTGGAAAGAGCAGAAACCCCTGCTGGAGGAGGAACTGATTCAGGGACAGAGGGGGCAGAGTGAATACGGAAGCTCAATGTGGCTACCCTGACAAGTAGCCAGGATAGGACCAGAGGAATATCCTAACCCACAGCCTTGCTCCAAGCGCCTCTCAACCCTTCCCTAACTCATGATCACACTCCTCAGAAGCTGCTTGCCGAGGAAATGTCTGAAAAGAACAGGCAAGCACAGAGCCAGTCCACCCTAACAGAAGCTCCACTGGCTGCTTGGCACAACCCTCCATGAAGGCAGGAGGCTGTTAGAGTTAGAGACTATCCACGCACAGAGATTCCCCAACAGGGCATATGAAGAGCTGCTTTCTGGTCTGGAATCTGACACTCATTACCCCTGAAACCTTAAAGAGCAACCTCTCTGAGTCTCAATTCCTTCATTTGTAAGACGGGGATAATAATGTATACTCTACCCATTTCACAGATTTATGAGATTACACATAAGGAGACAGAATGTTGCAAAGCACACAAATGCCAGGGGTCATTAGAAGTTCTTTGAGAGCAGAAACTACAGCAAAATCATGTGTGTACCTTGTATGGAACTGTCTATGGAAGGAGGAAGGGAGCAAGGTGGGGTAAGAAAATACCATAGCCTGGGCCCCACAGGCAGCTTGGTGGGGAAAACCACCTACTATATCTTCAAGAACATTCTACATCCAGAGAAACAGCAGGGACGGTAATAATCACCCATGTCAACCTTTTTGTGTAATAGATGGGAGGCTTCACTCTGAGAAAAGCCCAGTGACCTACCCAAGATCTTTAATGGCAGAGTGACCCAGGACATGACAAATAACTGGAACATCTGTACATTCACTGTTTGCACAGTGTTTTTCCCCACATTATCTTCCTTATCTTCACAAGTCACCTTTGAGCTGGGAAGTATTATTAAAATTCCTAATTTTGAACCTGAGGCTGAATGACTTGTCCAGGGAAAGATTCAAATCCAAACAGTCATACCCCCAGCCCACTGTTCTTTCTCTATACCACAATTTCATGCACATGCTGGTTTTTAGCACAATCATTTTAGCATTCAGTATATCTCAAATTGTTTTATTAGTTCTTTTTCTTATTTCACCCTGCCTTCAGCAATATGACACATTCAGACTTCCCTGGTAGGATTCTACTGACCTTTGTCTTAAAAGGTAGCCACATTTGGCACCAGAAACATTTTTTAATACTGAATTATCCAGAGTGGGCCTTCCCATATAAATCATCTTTACAAAGTATATCCCAAGTCTATCATTCAAGATGTGCATCATTATTACACCAAACACATTGGTCTAGCTCACTAAAAAAGCAACAGTGGCCCACTAATTGAAGCAATATTTACCGTATAACCAAGAAAGAAGCTTTAACAAATGTGTAGAAAACTGAGGCAAAGAGTTCCTGTCTTTACCAATAAAAACTGATTTGCATTTATGGGAGGGTCTCAAATAGAAGCCAGCAACAGAGAAAAGTATTCCAACAATTCCAGTTACCCACATCCAAAGCTCTGAACCTGAATGTGTGTCTTTATTAGGGGAAGCCCAGGGAACGGATTGGGAAAGAAATTGCTAAGAAAAAATTAACTAGTAATTGTCACAATTTCCTCTTTCCGTTATTATATAGGGCCTGTGGTTCCATCACAACCCTTATTTCAGGAACAAGGAATGCATGTTTTGCTCCCCTGTTTCAACTCAGGGAAGAGGATTAAAATTGACCAGTCTTCTTGGGCTTGCAGAGGTTTCCCGTGGGGGTTCAGAGCGGTGTGCCGACACCTCCAGCGGCACAGTAACAGGCCAGAGTGCGCAGCGGCCCTCTAACGCAACCTGCATCTCCCTACATACACTTTCTTACGAATGAGCCTTCAATGGCTTGGCAGTAGTTTCTGCTGGAAAGCACGAGCATTCGTTGCTCACATGTCCCCTCCCTTCTCATACCCCACAAATCACAGCATAATTCCCACCCAGGCCCACCCCCATCAGAAGCAGGTAACGCATCGTAACAGCCCAGTAGCCCTCATGTAGGCTCCACAGACTTGGCAACCACCTGGTGAAGGCACCTGCCTCACGGCCTCCCCCGGGCCCCGCCAGGCGTCGGGGACCCCAGGGCCTCCTGTTACTGGCCGCCCCACGCAGTACCCGAGGCAGCGCCCGACTCCCGGCACACGCCCGAGGCCTCCCCAGGGAGCGCAATGCCCCCAGCCGCAGGTGAGGGCAGGGGTGACACAAGCCCAGAGACTATGTCCCACCCTCCCTTAATAAAACGCAAGGGGGAAAAAAGCTTCATTTACCGACATGAGTGATCACGGTGGCCAGTCGCCGGGTGAGCTCCTGGGGGGCCATTTCTTCTTTTAACCAAAACAGCATTTCACTGAAAAAAACCCACTCAGTATAAACAAAGCCAAACAAAACTGTTTCTACTGCTGCTGTGGATGATTTTTTTTAAAGCATCTCATCCCGAAGATGCTCTGTCCTCACCCTCTTCCTCGCTCTTTTCAGGCACAAAACGACAGTCACTCCCAGCCAAGGCCAACTCTCCTGGGCCGCTAGGCTGTAGCCCGCCAGCCACGCCTTGCAGGGACTTATTTGAAAGATTAAGTCTGGCGCTGGCGGCTTCCCAAACGTAACAGCTGGCATTTAGAGAGCGGGAAGAGGCAGTTCTGAAGGTGAAAAAATTAAGTCGCCCAACCTCGCCGTAACAGCGCCCTGGGCTTCTCTGGCCCAGGCAGCGCCGGGGGGTCCTGGATTTGCGGTCCTGGGCCGGCGGGTCTCCGGCGCCGCCTCCAGGGACGCTCGGGATGAAGGATGCTCTGCGGCTGGGAACCTGCGTGCGCCCAGGGCTGAGGAGGGGAAGCGGCTGGCGGCGCAGGCTCCTCTGCGGCGCCCTCCTCTTCCCGCCCGCGGAGGCGCTGGGGGCTCTCGGAGAGGCGCGCACGCGCCCAAGCGCCGCCGGTCTTGGGTCTGAAACGCGGCGCCTCCTCCCCTCCTAGCGTTCCAGCCCTGCGTGGACAGAGGGCGACTCCCGGCCTGTCCTCGGAACCGTGGGAGAGGGAGGACAGCGACGTAGGTGCTCCTGCCTGCACAGGGGTCCACACCTCCAGACACGCGCCTTCCGGGTCTCGGCCCCTCCTCCTTCCCCGCCCGAAGCGAGAAGGCGGCTGACTGGGAGAGGTGCTGCCCTCCTGCCGGGACCCGGGCAGTAAGGCTGGCTGAGGCCCAGCTGCCCGCCCCCGTCTCCTGCCTCCGGGTGGGACGGCTGCTGCGGAGGCGTGGGGCGGTTGGAGTGTGTTTCCCCCATTAGGGTCGTCTCACGCAGGGCACACCTGCACTGGAGCCCGGAGCGCAGGCTGTTTACCGACAAGGCTGGGCAAGCATATGCACACTCAGATTTCCACCGTGGGGGCATTTTCCTCTGTGCAGCTGCTCCCGTGCGCCCCCGCTCCGTCTGTCACCTGTCAGGTGCGCCAATGCTCCTTTCTGGAGAGGCTGTGGCACAGTCCCTATGCTGGGCCTCCTCTCCATCAGCCCCATTATCCCGTGGCTTTTTTAGGTGGCTCCAGACCCTACGTGACAAGCAGCAAAAGACTAACCCGCCAATTCAGCAGAGCTCCGCGGGGAAAAAACCTGAGCAAATGGGAATTTGGTCAGAGTAGACGTAAAATCTGGGGGTAAGAGGTTGAATATCTGGCGGGCCCTGAGAGTGGCAGGACCACTCACATGTTCTCAGCCACGTCTTTCTTCTTCCATATGTAAAAAGCCAAGCCCCAAACACCCTGGATCCGATTTCTAGGAGTAGCCACTCATCCCCGGGGGTTGGGGACACTTTTAAAGGCTTTCTTAAACAACAGTTGTGGGCTGTGGTGAAGAAATGATATTAGTCCACCTATGACTTCAGGTTTGTAGACAGGTATCTTCGTCCCGTGAGGTTTGGGCACTTTGCACTCTGTCTGCACAAGTAGGGCACCCATTTTCACAGCAACCTCTTGCAAGAGATTCAGAAAAGGGTTAAAGATCCAAAGGAAGTGAAGCAGCTTTAGATTGTGTTTCCATAGTGGTTTCTGGCTATTCGAGGGTCACAAGTATTTTCGAGGAAACAAACGAGATATTTGCTGTTGATAGTAGTCAGAACCCCGGTGCTCAGTCGGAGCCCATTGTGAATTTTGGTCACCAGAAACCAGTACATTGCTAAGGACACAGGTGATGCAGGGGCATGCTGATCTGGGAGGGTCTGGATTCACTTTGAAGATCCAGAGTCCTCAGCATTCTCGATTAGGCCATGTCCTTATGAGTGAGAATTATGAAAAGAAGAGAGAGAAGGAATGGAGGAGAGGAAATAGATGGAGGAGAAGCTTGTGAATAAAAATAAGAAAGAAAAGACACAGAAAGGAAATAAATCACATTCAGAGCACTGCACTGTTTTCCCATGTCTTCTGTACTTTCACAGTCTTCAAAGGTTTCCAAGGAGATAAATTAGTTCAATTTATGGTAAGATGCAGCAGGCAGTGCCTACCCTCAGAAGCTAATTCTGCCCACATCTCTAATGCTTGCTGTCTGAATGCCTTGACTACTTCACCTGGGCAGTGAGGAGGTGGGTCTGTGATCTCCAAGTTCCCTTTTTCAGCTCTGAAATCCTATAACTGTAATTATGAAGAAATGACCACATAATTAGTGTTCAATAGCCCATACCTCCTTATTCTTCCAAAAACATGGTCATTGCTCTTGTGAATACTGACATCCTTTCTGCCTTTTCTCCTTCCTTCCCACCCTCCCCTCTGCCCTGCCTCCATTTCTCCTTTGTAATTATGATATCTCTTCTGTGTCCTTGCGCTGTGGGTTAAATGTGTCCCCCAAAGTTCATGCATTGGGAACTTAATCCCCAATGCAACAATGTTGAGAGGGAGGACCTGTAAGAGGTAATTAGATCTCTAGGGCTCTGCCTTCTTGAATGGATTAATGCTGTTATCATGGGAGTGGGTTCCTGATAATAGGATGAATTGGGTCCCCTTCTCTCTCCCTCTCACCCATGTGATGCCATCTGCAATTTTGTGATGCAGCAAGAAGGCCATCACCAGATGCAGCCTCTCAATCTTGAACCTCCCAGCCTCCAGAACTGTGAGCCAAATAAATTTCTGTTCATTATAAATTACCCAATCTGCAGTAGTGTTATAGTAGCACAAAATGCACTAAGACACCTTGGCTGGCAGAATCAGAGGCATGAGCTAGAATACCCTGACTCCCTCTCTAGTGAATCAATTAACAATCATTCACATCTATTGAACATCTGTTATGTTGGCACTGGCATTGTCAGGTACAGCAACTACCTCCACCAGATTACAAGTGACTGCTCTGTGCCTGGAATTTTACAAATACCATTTAGGCCTGACAACAAACCTTTAAGGGCTTTAGCTTAAAAAGAGAAACCATCCTCCAAGCACTGTCAAGGCAGATTCTATCTCCCTGTGGGTGGACTGTCTGTCAGTGCAGCCTCTGACAAAGGAGAGAAAGACAAAGGACCTACCTTGGACAGTAAGAGTTGTCACTTTGGCCTCCTCGGTTTCTGGTGCCACAGGTGAGGGTGGGGATGCCTGGAGCACCATGGGGCTCCCAGTTTAGTCTATATCAGTAGTTCTCAAATGTTAGCAGAATCACCTGGGAATAGAGGTAATTTTTATGAAAATGTAGATTCCTGGGCCCCACCTTGACAAATTCTGATTTAGTAGTCTGGAGTGGGACCTGAGAACTTACATTTCTAACAAATCCCTAGGAATACTGACCCTGCTGGTTCTAAGACCACACTTGAGCAACACTGGCCTGGGCCAGAGATCTGCAAATGCCTTAGATCAGCAGTCCCCAATGTTTCTGGCACCAGAGACCAGTTGCATGGGAGGCAATTTTTCCACAGACCAGGGAGGGGGGAGATGGTTTCAAGATGACTCGAGCACATTCCATTTATTGTGTACTTTATTTCTATTATTATTACATTGTAATATATAATGAAATAATTATACAACTTACCATAGGTTGGGGACCTCTACTTTATAATAAACTGGTAACAATAACTAAAGCACTTTCTTGAGTTCTGTGAGTCATTCTAGAAAATTATCAAACATGAGGAAGAGGTTATAAGAACTCCCAATTTATAGCCAACCAGAAGTACAGGAGTCTGAAGACTTACAACTGATGTCGGAAGTGGAGGGCAGTCTTACGATAATAAGCCCTTTATCTGTGGGGTCTATGCTAACTCCAGATAGTGTCAGATTTGAATTGAATTGTTGGACATTCAGTTGGTGTTAGAGAGTGGAAAGTGGTGTTGGAAAAGACACCACCTACTCCACAGCTGATTGGATAGGGAAACCCAAGAAATGAAAAAGTCTTTCAAGCTCACACCATCCTAACAATCATTCCACTGTCATCTTTCTGTTTCCCAAAATCAGCCTGCCAGGGGTATATGTGTACCCATGGAAATGGGGGGTAGCACACCTGCCTCTACCTCTGCTCTTTCACTCTCTTTTCTCATGTTTCCTTTTGTGATTGTATCTCATCCTGCAAGTGACTGTTACAACACAAACTGAATCCCCAACCTCAAAAGATTTCTATGTTCAAATCAGCAAAGTGATTGAAAAGAATGGGATTCTGAAAGTTGGAACAGGGACATATGGGAAGACCTTGATGGAGCTGGGACATTTTTCACCTACATTCTCATGAGTCTTCTTTGCCAGTAGCAGTAGCCTCTCTGCCTCCATCCAGGGGATTTATCCTGCATCGCCCGAGGAAACTGTGATGGTCTCCCCTGAAGCAGTTGCCATGCAAAACAATGTTGATTCTCTTCAGGATCCACCTCCACCATACCTCTTTGATTCTAGACCTATAACTAGACTCAAGTCCCAGCAGGCCTCTAAAGGTGAATTACAAAGCATAGCCCATGAGGAAGTACACGACACTTCAAATGAAATTACTTGAGTTTTCTAATTTATACAGACAAAAATCTGGGGAGTATGTACGGGAATGGATATTAAGGGTGTGAGACAATGTGAAGGAATGTAGAAGGAATGTAAAGTTGGGTCAAGCTGAATTTATTGATATGGGCCCACTACACAGAGATTCTGCATTGAATGTTGTAGCTCAGAATGTTAGAAAAGGCTCTAACAGTATGTTCAGTTGGCTGGTTGAAGCTTGGACCAAAAGGTGGCTCATGTGTTCAACATATGCTCATACGTTGAAATCCTAAGCCCCAAACTGAGTTAGAAATGCTTGGCTGCCTGGGTTTCATGTAGAGGAAGATATTCAAAGGCTTAGGAAGATTGGAATGTTAGAGTGGGTTGGTCATTTAGCACCTACTCATCCACCCTGGTGAGGAGGATCCAAAAGACACATATTTCACCACAGCCGTGAGAAATAAATTTCTGAGAGGAGCCCTGGCATCCTTGAAGAACTCTGTAATCATTCTTGTCTGTAGGCCAAAACTTACAGCAGGACCTGCATTCACTGAATTGGGAAACCTAAATATAATGGGAGTAATTAGATTCCAGGGTCGAAGGACCAAGTGGTGGCACTCAACACTCAACCGCCAAAGGCAAGGTGAGTGTGGTTACCATAGTGGACAGCAGAGTCAAAGCGGTAATAAAATAGTTTAACTCTTACAGACATATGTCATTGGCTAGTTGATTATGGTGTTCCTAGAAGTGGAATGGATAGGAGACCTACTAATCCTTATTTGATCTCTATCAGCAGAAAAGTTCTAAGTAAGAGAAAAAAGTCTAATTTGAGTCATAAAAACAGAGAGTCACAGCCCCTCCTTCAGTTCCCAGACTTGAGCCAGTTTACAGACCCAGAACCCCTTGAATGAAGAGAAAATTAGGTCCCCTTTCGGAAAGAACCCAGTACCAGCCCATGATTTATACTGTTAATATTTCTCCCAGCCTTCCTCAAAGGGACCTATAGCATTTTACCAGGATAGCTGTACATTAGAGAAGAGGAAATAATGAGCTTGTACTGGACACTGGCTCTTAACTGACACTAATTCCAGGAATCCCAAAAGATTACTGGGGCCCATCAATCAGAATAGAGGCCTATGGAGATCAGGTGATCATTGAAGTTTGCTATTGTCTCAATGTTTGTGCCCCCCCCAAAATTTATATGTTGAAATCCTAACCCCAAGCTGATGGTATTAGGATGTAGAGCCTTTGGGAGGTGATTAAGTCATGAGGGTAAAACCCCCATGAATGGGATTAGTGCCCTTATTAAAGAAGCCTGAGGGCATCTTAGTTGCCCCTCTGCCGCATGAGGACACAGTGAGAAGTTGGCTGTCTACAACCTGGAAGAGGATCTTCCCCGAAATGCTGGCACCCTGATCTCAGACTTCCCAGATTCCAGAACTGTAAGAAATATTTTCTGTTTAAAAGTCACCCAGTCTCAGGTTTGTTATAGCAGCTCAAATGGACTAAGACAGAGTAAAGTTTTAGCTCAAGGATGTCTCACAGTAGGTCTAGTGGGGCTCCAGTCCCATCCTGTGGTTACTTCTCCAGTTCTGGAATGTATAATTAGACTAGATATACTCAGCAGCTGGCAGAATGCCCGCACTCATTCACTAACCTGTGAAGTGAAGGCTATTATGGTGATAAAAGTCAAATGGAAGCCATTAGTCCTGCCTCTGAGAAAATAGTAAACCAAAAGAAATACCACATTGCTGAAGGGATTATAGAGATTAGTGCCACCATTAAGGACTTGAAAGGTACAGGGGTGGTGATTCCCATCACATCCCAATTCAACTTGCTCCTTTGGCCTGTGCAGAAGATACACGGATCTTAGAGAATAACAGTGGATTATCATAAATTTAACCAGGCCCTGACTCCTATTGCAGCTGCTGTACCAGATGTGGTTTCATTGGTTAGGCAAATAAACACATCCTCTGGAATGTGGCTATTGATCCAGCAAATGCTGTTTTTTTCACTATATTTGTTAATAAAGATCACCAAAAGCAGTTTGCTTTCAGCTAGCAAAGCCAGGACCTTCACTGTCCTATCCCAGAATTTGGAATGTTGTCTTTGTGAACCAAAATAAAATTTTAAGGCTCCCCCCCCACCGACTGACTGAATGGACCCCCTCGTGGCCAAAGGAATATCCTAAAATTGTCTGCCAGGAGGAGGGAGGTCAGACATGCCTCATCATGCCTCCCTTCTTGGAGTCCTTT